>JAVKPL010007239.1:0-29469 GCA_032173675.1 Gastrolobium villosum | reverse complement strand
GTGAGAGGTTAGGTTATCTGTAAACCGGAGAAATCGGGATGACATTTACAGGGACTCGGGAATCTATGCATAGTAAAAGAGATCATGAGATGATTTGCCTTTAGAGTCAGTAAATTGAAGATTCCCTATTTCGAATAAAGCTTACCCTAAACCGCAGGGGTTGATACATTTCCTTACCCTAGGTTAATGGGAAGATAACCGAGACGAAGGGAAATACATACGGTAATCAAATATGTGCAATAGGTTGATCAAGTCATTAATCTGACTAGTTCTGGGGCAACAAAGCATTGCTAGTGCTCTGTGTTGTCATTAATTGGGTTGTGGGCTTGTTGGGCCCAAGCCCAGTTATGTCAGAAGCTAAGTTGGACCTAATGGGTCACACACTAACACCTTGTAGTCATGATGGACTAGCTTTAAAGGTATTGGGCCTAATAATGGTTGTTAGCCCAAGAAGCTGTTTGGAAGCCCACCTAAATGGGTGGGTGGTGCATGGAGTTTAGTAATGGGCTTGGATAGTCCAAGCCATTACTAATTAATTTAATTAGTTAAATTAATAATCAAATATTTGAATTTCGAATTTTGAATTTGAAATTTGAATTTTGAAATTTGAATTTAGAAAATTCGAATTTTTTGAATTTGAAATTTGAAATTTGAAATTTGAATTTTGAAATTTGAATTTGGATTTGAATTTTGAAATTCGAATTTTGAATTTGAAATTTGAAATTTTGAATTTTGAATTTTGAATTTGAATGTTTGAAAGTTTGAATTCAAGTGTTTGAATTCGAATTTGAATTGGTTTTGAAAAGTTGTTTCATAACAAAAGGATAAGACAGGATCTTATTGGAGCATATTCCTTGGATCAAGAAGCATCTTTGGAAGCACTTCCTTGGCTGTTTGGTGCGCAAGTTTAAGTGATAAGGATGTCATCTTATCACTTAAAACAAAGCTCTATTCAGATTTGGTGGTTGAGGGAATCAGTGGGTGAGTTGATTCAAATTTTGAATGCAACTACTCAATATATTTGGACCCTTTCTAGGGCTGAATTATGCGCATGAAAAGTATATACTATATGATAGTTTATGAATTTAAGTTTAAATTATTTTGAACTTAATTTCATGTGGATAAGATTGGAGGTTGTTGGCAAAATTTGTTTTGCAACAGCTCCACCTTATCCTCCCTAATCCATGCGCAAATTTCAAATGGTTTTGAAATTTTGTTTTCATTTTGAATGATTTAAATCCCTCCTCCTCTCCAAGTGTGCGCATAACACTTGTTCCTCACCTTAGGGTTTTGTGAAAACCTAGCCAACTCTCCTCCATCTATGCACCATTCTGTAGGGTAGCTCAGTACACCTTTCCAAACAGAATACCTAGCCTCCACCTTCACCACTTGTGCGCATAGCAAGCCTCACTGTGGTGTTCATCTGGTGGCTTTCAAGAAAGGGTTCTTGCATCATTGATGAACGGTGGTGTGGATCACCATTAGAGGGTTTGAACCCTTCAAGCCTGACATCTGATCTCCCTGACTGATCAGGCCAAAAACAAGGTAACATCATGCTGTCTTAAAGCATGAACCTATGTGTGCATGTATGTTCCGCAGTAAAAATTTTGTTTTACACCTTACATGCATCGGCCTTCAAAGGCCAGTTTACTTTCAAGTGGTATCAGAGCCCGGTTGCTTTACCATCGACGGGTGATGGTACCTTGTTTGTGAAAGGAGTTTTTCACGGTCAAAAATCTTTAAAGGGTTAAAGTTTAAATTCTGCATATGGATTTTGAATCACAAATCCTTTAAAGTGTTAAAGTTTTTGTTTTTATGAACATGTAAATTTGATTCTATGTTCATAAAATATTATGCATCATGGTTTAGTTTCTTTTTCTTTATGAAAGTTTTAAAAGGAACACCCTTTTTGAAAGGGTAGATTCGGCCATGGAAGGTACTAAGAGTACCTTGAATGATTTCTTATTTTTCTCCATGAATTGTGTCATGTTTATATGCATGAAATTTTGTGACAAAATTTATCATATAGTCACCTATATGATTCGGCCATGAAGGGGTTGATGGCTACATGCATGGTTTAATTTTGTTTTCTTTAAGAAAGAATTAACAAAATTTGAATTAAAATTGTTTTTTAAATTCGGCCAATGAGAAATTTAAGATTATGAATCTTGATGTTATTTTGATGTTTAAATGTTAAATGTCAAAATACATGTGAAAATATTATGTGATAATATAATGTTTGTGTTTGCATGTTTTGAACTTTTCAGGTACAAACAGGAAGGGGGTGGTCATGGTGCCCGGATTTGAATTTTGAATTTTAAAATTAATGTGTAATCGCTCCTTTTAATTTACAAGTGTATTTGTAATTTAAATTTTGTATTTTTGTCCCTCCAAAATGTTATGGAGTTTCTTTAATTATTTGTAATTAGAGAAATAGGCTAGTGGCGTATAGACGACAAGCGGCCGTTGCTTAAAGAAGCAAAAGGGACAAAAGCGCGAGCACCATGGCTGTCTCAATATAAACTGTTTATATGCATGTATGATTAGAACGTCTAGTATGCATGAATTGGGCAAACCGCGTTTTGTATGGTTATTATGTTTGTCCAATAGCGACTAGTGTATACCGGTAGATGTTTGACATAGGTAACGACTAGCATGATAACTTACAATATGCGTTTGATGGGACCTAATTAACCCTAAAATAAAAGGAACCCTTAAAAGGAATAAATAATTAAGCTTGTGATTACCTCCCACCACCAATGCTACTCAAAACTCTTCTACATAGTGGTGCTCCACAACTCAGTTGGGACCCACTATTTCGTTGGGCTAGAGTAGTGTTTGAAGTGTAAGACACTTAGGGTGTTGGTTTAATGCTTAACTAAGACATAAGTTGCAGGCACAGCCGGACTTATGTGCTTAGGGTAATGGTGCTAGGTTGGTTGCATGAGATGCACCACTAAGTGACAAAGAGTTGTCAACCTAATGTTAAGAGAGGGTATGAGATACTGTTGATAAAGATCAACCCATTATTTAAATTAATCTTGCGGTCTCAGACGGAGATTAAAATAAATAATCGCACTCTTAATCCCACTAAGGTAAAATCTAAAGTAGATTAACCCTAAGTCAAAAGGAAGGGTCATTGACTTAGATAAAATAGTGGGAGTGGCAAATTATTTCAAGTCTTTAATAATTTGCTTTTAACTACATAACCGTATATTAACTAAAACTATCTTTACATCCTTTTCAGCTTATAGTATGACTAATCCACTGTCACTGCGTTCAATACTCGATACGAATAAACTGACCGGTTCAAATTTTATGGACTGGTATCGGAACCTAAGAATAGTTCTAAGGGCCGAAAAGATTGCCTACGTTTTAGATGCTGTAATACCCGTAGCTCCACGGGAAGGGGAAGAAGGGTTTGCGGAATTTGATTTCGTAACCCACCAACAGCACTTGGATGACAATGTGATGGCAGTATGCATCATGTTGGCATCCATGTCGCCTGAACTGCAAAAGCAGCATGAGCATATGGATGCTCCCTCTATTATCGTACATCTCAAGGAGTTGTATGATATTAAAGGCAGGCATGAGAGGTATGAGGCCTCAAGAGAACTGTTCTCTTGTAGGATGACTGAGAGCATGTCTGTTGCCAGCCATGTTCTCAAGATGATCGGGCTGATTGAGAAGCTAGGAAACCTAGGCTTCATCATGGATGCCGAGCTAAGTAATGACTTAGTCCTCACCTCACTTCCACCTTCCTTCAGTCAATTCATCATGAATTACAATATGCATGGGATGCAAGTGAGCTTGCCTGAGTTGTTAAGCATGTTAACAACAGCTGAAGTGTCTATCAAGAAGGATAGGACACAGGCTCTTTTGATTGGTGGGCCTAGCAAGGCCAAGGGAAAGGGTAAGGAGCCTGCAAAAGGTGACCCCCTTAAGCCCAAAGGAAAATCCAAGAAGAAGAAGGGCAAGAAGAAGGGTAAGAAGGCACCTAAGGACAAGGGTGATGCTGAGTGCTTCCATTGTGGCAAGAAAGGCCACTGGAAGAGGAATTGTCCAGACTACCTGAACAATGTGAAGGACAAGAAGCATGGTGATGCTTCTGCCTCAGGTATTTTCATGATTGAGATAAATTATTCTTATGCTAATCCATCCTCATGGGTATTGGATACCGGATGTGGTTCTCATATCTGCAATATGTTGCAGGTACTTAGGAGCCCAAGGAGATTGGATAGAAACGAGGTGGATCTCTGCGTTGGTAATGGAGCAAGAGTTGCTGCTCATTCAGTTGGAGATGCTGACCTTATTTTGCCTACGGCCCTTTTATTGCATTTGAATAATTGTCTTTATGTTCCGCATATTTCTAAAAACATTATTTCAATTTCTTGTTTAGAACAAGATGGTTATACTTTCAGTATTAGGGATGGTACTTTTTCTATCATTTTGAATGATATGGTTTACGGTACTGCCTCTTTAATAAATGGATTGTATGTGTTGGAAATGGGAAATGAAGTGCTCAATATAGATGTGAAACGACCTAGGACGGATAATCAATCTTATCTTTGGCACTGTAGACTAGGGCACATAAATGAAACAAGATTGTCTAGGATGCATAGAGATGGATACCTGGACTCCATGGATTTGGAATCCTATGGACAGTGTGAATCTTGTCTAGCTGGGAAAATGATTCAACAAAAGCCCAAAGGGCTTGAGAGTCATAGGGCTAGTGAGTTATTAGAACTCATTCATACTGATGTATGTGGCCCAATGTCTATTGAGGCTAGAGGTGGATATTCTTATTTCATTACCTTTACAGATGACAAATCAAGATTTGGGTATATATACCTAATGAGATATAAATCTGAAGCGTTTGAAAAGTTCAAAGAGTTTAGGAATGAAGTGGAGAAACAACGTGGCAAGATGATTAAGACATTACGATCAGATCGTGGTGGTGAATATTTGAGCCACGAGTTTCAGGGTTATCTGAGAGAAAATGGAATTCTCTCACAATTTACCGCTCCTTACACACCACACCAAAACGGTGTCTCCGAAAGGAGAAACAGGACCTTGTTAGACATGGTTAGGTCTATGATGAGTGAGACTCAACTTCCAAAATCGTTTTGGGGATATGCCTTAGACACAGCGGCATACCTTCTAAATAGGGTACCGTCTAAATCTGTTCAGACCACACCATATGAGATATGGAGTGGTAAGAGACCTAACCTGAGTTACCTCAGGGTATGGGGATCGCCAGCTTATGTCAAAGCGTTGACATCAGACAAGCTTAGTGCTAAGAGTACTAAATGTCTATTTGTGGGGTATCCTAAAGGTACTAAGGGATACTACTTCTACTCCATGGAAGAACACAAAGTGTTTGTGTCAAAGAATGCTGAGTTCCTTGAGAAGGATTTGATCTCTCAAGGAGGCAGTGGGAGTAAGATTGATCTTGAAGAAGTGCAAGATCCACAAGAACAGATTGAGGAACCCGAGTCTGCTCCGCAGGCGACGTTCTCCAATGGAGAAGTAAACACACAACTCCGTAGATCTACGAGGGTCATCCATCCACCTGAAAGGTACGGGTTTGTGATTGAGAATCAGCAAACTGTTGAGGATGATGAACCAAGTAACTACGAGGAGGCGGTCAAAGATGTTGACTCCTCAAGATGGCTTGAAGCCATGGAATCTGAAATGGATTCGATGTATCAGAACAAGGTATGGACCTTGGTTCCTAAACCGCAAGGAATAGTTCCTATCGGTAATAAATGGGTCTTTAAAAGAAAGACTGATGCAGATGGCAACGTTCAGACCTACAAAGCTAGGTTGGTGGCGAAAGGGTA
Source organism: Gastrolobium villosum (assembly GCA_032173675.1). Lineage (NCBI taxonomy): Eukaryota > Viridiplantae > Streptophyta > Magnoliopsida > Fabales > Fabaceae > Gastrolobium > Gastrolobium villosum. Next base: position 23,626 of record JAVKPL010007239.1, on the reverse strand, counting down.
TCGTCAAAGACAAGGAGTTGACTATGATGAAACTTTCTCACCAGTTGCCATGATCAAATCTATTAGGATCATGCTTGCAATAGCAGCATACCACGACTATGAAATTTGGCAAATGGATGTCAAGACCGCCTTCTTGAATGGGTTCTTGAAGGAGGAAGTGTACATGACACAACCTGAAGGCTTTGAAAACAAAGATCAGGAGCATATGGTATGCAAACTACAAAGGTCAATATATGGGCTAAAGCAAGCATCAAGGAGTTGGAATATACGTTTTGATGAAGTCGTTAAGAGTAACGGTTTTATCAAGAACGAGGATGAACCTTGTGTTTACAGAAAGGTTAGTGGGAGTAATGTCGTCTTCCTAGTGCTTTATGTAGATGACATATTGCTAATAGGAAATGACATCCCCACATTAAAAATAACGAAAGAGTGGCTTTCAGAAAACTTTACCATGAAGGATTTGGGAGAGGCAGCCTTTATACTTGGTATAAAGATCTATAGAGATAGATCCAAGAGGCTGCTGGGTTTATCTCAATCCACGTACGTTGACAAGATGCTAAAGAGGTTTAGCATGGAAGGGTCGAAAAGGGGTTTTCTTCCTGTCAGTCATGGGGTACACCTATCAAGGGCTATGTGTCCTAAGTCACAGCCTGAGAAGGATCGCATGAGTGGAATTCCATACGCTTCGGCTATTGGATCCATCATGTATGCCATGATATGTACGAGACCAGATGTCTCATATTCTTTAAGCATTACGAGCAGATACCAGTCAGACCCTGGAGAGGGTCACTGGACGGCAGTCAAAACCATCCTTAAATACTTAAGAAGAACTAAGGATGCGTTTCTGGTCTATGGTGAGGTTAATGAGTTAACAGTAAAAGGGTTCACTGATGCCAGCTTTCAGAGTGACAAAGATGACTGCAAGTCACAGTCAGGATTCGTATTCACCTTAAATGGTGGGGCAGTGTCTTGGAAAAGTTCCAAGCAGGAGACAACAGCAGATTCAACGACAGAGGCTGAATACATAGCTGCTTCAGAAGCAGCTAAGGAGGCAGTGTGGATCAAGAAGTTCGTAAATGAACTAAGGGTGGTTCCAAGCGTGGATGAGCCCATACAGTTGCTTTGCGACAACACAGGAGCCATTGCGCAGTCAAAGGAACCTAGGTCTCATCAAAGATCTAAACACGTGCTCCGCAGATATCATTTGATTAGAGAAATCATTGATAGGAATGATGTAAAAATGGATTATGTTCCCACAGACGATAACCTGGCCGATTCTCTGACAAAGGCTGTTTCTCAGAGAAAACATGATAGTCATTATGAGGCTTTGGGCATACGACTTAGGTCTGATTGGCTCTAGGCCAAGTGGGAGCTTGTTAGCATATGGGTGTCATAGAGACAATCTTTTGATTAAATAAAGGACACTAGATGTAGAACTTTGTTTGTCGCAAATAAATGAAAGCACTATTTATTCAGTTTCATATTGTGTCTCGATATTACTGTTAATATTATATGAATGAACTGGATAAACCCCTTGGAATAGAACAGGTATCACTTGAGTATCTGTGATGAGATCACGATCATGAGGATTCAAGGATATTGCATGTCTATTCCTAATTATATGTTCCTAGTCTAGAGACACTGAGTTTGGGGATCAGTGATCTCGAGTAAAGACTAGTACGACTTATCTACTTGTATATGGATACAAGGTAAAGACCTCATGAGCTGCAGATATGGAGATATCTTAGCTAAAGTCGTGGGTGGACCTATAAGAGTATAGCTCGCACTGAACAGACCCAAAAGAGACTCTATGAGGAAATCTCACAGATAGTGTCATTAGAGTAATCTCTTTATGTTTGGGTATGTCTTTCCTTAGACCAGAAGTTATTACCTAGACTGTGTTCTTGAAGGCATGTTTTGATTGTATGCCTCGTCTGCCTGAAACATGGAGACTCATAGGTATACTGTTGGGCGTGTCCTTAAAGGGCACAGGGCTAGGGTAATAAGCTGAAGGAATTCGTCAAATCTCTGTGAGAGGTTAGGTTATCTGTAAACCGGAGAAATCGGGATGACATTTACAGGGACTCGGGAATCTATGCATAGTAAAAGAGATCATGAGATGATTTGCCTTTAGAGTCAGTAAATTGAAGATTCCCTATTTCGAATAAAGCTTACCCTAAACCGCAGGGGTTGATACATTTCCTTACCCTAGGTTAATGGGAAGATAACCGAGACGAAGGGAAATACATACGGTAATCAAATATGTGCAATAGGTTGATCAAGTCATTAATCTGACTAGTTCTGGGGCAACAAAGCATTGCTAGTGCTCTGTGTTGTCATTAATTGGGTTGTGGGCTTGTTGGGCCCAAGCCCAGTTATGTCAGAAGCTAAGTTGGACCTAATGGGTCACACACTAACACCTTGTAGTCATGATGGACTAGCTTTAAAGGTATTGGGCCTAATAATGGTTGTTAGCCCAAGAAGCTGTTTGGAAGCCCACCTAAATGGGTGGGTGGTGCATGGAGTTTAGTAATGGGCTTGGATAGTCCAAGCCATTACTAATTAATTTAATTAGTTAAATTAATAATCAAATATTTGAATTTCGAATTTTGAATTTGAAATTTGAATTTTGAAATTTGAATTTAGAATTTGAATTTCGAAATTCGAATTTTGAATTTGAAATTTGAAATTTGAAATTTGAATTTTGAAATTTGAATTTGGATTTGAATTTTGAAATTCGAATTTTGAATTTGAAATTTGAAATTTTGAATTTTGAATTTTGAATTTTGAATTTGAATGTTTGAAAGTTTGAATTCAAGTGTTTGAATTCGAATTTGAATTGGTTTTGAAAAGTTGTTTCATAACAATAGGATAAGAAAGGATCTTATTGGAGCATATCCTTGGATCAAGAAGCATCTTTGGAAGCACTTCCTTGGCTGTTTGGTGCGCAAGTTTAAGTGATAAGGATGTCATCTTATCACTTAAAACAAAGCTCTATTCAGATTTGGTGGTTGAGGGAATCAGTGGGTGAGTTGATTCAAATTTTGAATGCAACTACTCAATATATTTGGACCCTTTCTAGGGCTGAATTATGCGCATGAAAAGTATATACTATATGATAGTTTATGAATTTAAGTTTAAATTATTTTGAACTTAATTTCATGTGGATAAGATTGGAGGTTGTTGGCAAAATTTGTTTTGCAACAGCTCCACCTTATCCTCCCTAATCCATGCGCAAATTTCAAATGGTTTTGAAATTTTGTTTTCATTTTGAATGATTTAAATCCCTCCTCCTCTCCAAGTGTGCGCATAACACTTGTTCCTCACCTTAGGGTTTTGTGAAAACCTAGCCAACTCTCCTCCATCTATGCACCATTCTGTAGGGTAGCTCAGTACACCTTTCCAAACAGAATACCTAGCCTCCACCTTCACCACTTGTGCGCATAGCAAGCCTCACTGTGGTGTTCATCTGGTGGCTTTCAAGAAAGGGTTCTTGCATCATTGACGAACGGTGGTGTGGATCACCATTAGAGGGTTTGAACCCTTCAAGCCTGATATCTGATCTCCCTGACTGATCAGGCCAAAAACAAGGTAACATCATGCTGTCTTAAAGCATGAACCTATGTGTGCATGTATGTTCCGCAGTAAAAATTTTGTTTTACACCTTACATGCATCGGCCTTCAAAGGCCAGTTTACTTTCAGCAAGCTAGCTACCCAAGCCAAGAGTCCAACCACTCTCAAATCCAAACACAGCAGTATCACAATCTGTTATGGACCAATATTATATCATTTATTATGCATCATAAGCATATAACTTAAAGACTACGCCTTTCCTTTACGTTTTACGTCTTAAGGCTTCCAACAAGCCATAAGCCCTTAATCATGTGATTCTGACTTAATTCATTTATTACAGAAGTTCAACTTCCTTAATCTAGGGTCCACAAACCTCCAATAGCTTACTGTTCACACAGCAGAACTACTGTTCTGCGAAATCCCAGAATATCCGGATATTACAAGGGGCATATCCGGATATACAATATCCGGATATCACACTGTCCATATCCGGATATACCATATCCGGATATCCAGATCCCTCATCCGAATATGAATATCCGGATACCATATCCGGATATAGATAATCCGGATATCTGTTCGACAAATATCCGGATATCTCACGGCAGAATGCAGTTTCTGCATTTTCGTGAATATCCACTCCAAAGATTTAACTTTAAACACATGTACACGTTAAAGGATGCATCTTTAATCTGTTTTAGGTTCATACTCATTATACCTTCTTGTTTACTCATTAAACATGGCCAAGACATCAACTTTAAGCATCAAAACTTAAGATCAAAGGTGACAAGGCTTACCAAAGCTCAAAACAGAGTAAAGTGTGCTCTTGGAGCTCCCCAACAGCTCCTCAACTCAGGCCATAAAATGGTGTACGAAAATGGTGCAAAGCTTGGCCCTTTCAACACAAAGGAAGCTCCTTGAAGCCTCCAATGGCATGAACAATAGCTCACAACAAAGGAGACAATAACACAGCCCACTAAACACCTCTCAACCAGCACCTCAACTCAGAAAAAGGTTGCACTTCATTCTCACAAGACACACTCTAGTTGTTTAGGAGAAGGAATGGTGAAGAAGGTGATCACAAGCTCAAGAAAAGATGAAGGAGAAGGCAATGGAACAGTAGCTCCAATTCAGCCAACCAAGGTTCACGTAGGATAGAGGCTGCCTAGGGTTTTGTGCCCTCAAAAGATAGTATATATAGGCATTTAAGCCATAATGCGCAGTATTAGCCTTAATAACAACGCAAAAGATCTTGATCCCAAACTTTGGGATCTAGACCTAGACACTTTTCTAAGATTTGTCATATTTTTATTTTATTTTTCGGAGCACCTTTCCGGTACGCGCTTTTCCATAGCCAGTATCAGTTCTGGCATCCGATTACATTATTTTGACTTGAAACTTGTTTTACAAGTCCTACATAATATTCTAGTAATTATCATGCATTCGTTATAATTTTCCGGGATACTTTTTCGATACGCATTTATACCGGGTAGCAGAACCGGTATCTGCGCTTTTTTTTTTCCGAAAAGCGACTTTCAGCATTTTTACTCACTCAGTATAATTATTTAAGCCCAATAATAATTATTAAGGTCAATTATGGAATCATTTCCTAATTATCATAATTAATTCACTAATTACCTTAATTAGCGGTGCGGGTTCTTACACCGCCAATGTTCGTTTGCCATCGTCAATTACGAGTTGCAAGTTAAAGAATGAGGGATTAGGGATTTAGAATTGAAAAGAAAGCCAAGTATATTTGTGTTCCGAGAAACAATATTGATTACATTACAAGGACAAAAAAAAAATTACAGAAAAAGAAAGAAAGTACAGAAAAAGAAAAAAAGAATCATATGGCAGAACACACTGCAAACATAGGTTTCTCATAGGAACAAGAGGTTCTCAATAACAAAGTTACATTACAAAAAAACGAACATCATAAGATTTTCTCAAAGCTTGACAAAAACAAAACGCAACTGGTCGTTGAGTCGAAAAGACCACAACTGCACAGTATCGTTGACTCTGAGATTGTTATTGCGCACAAGATCCATCCATCCGTTGGTGATGTTGTAAACCACAGCTTTCTCCATTTTCCATTTCTTCAAATGCATGTTGTAATATTTAAGACTGGGATCCATTACAAACACTGGCAATCCAGCAAGCCTTTGATGATTTTGTACTTGTTGACGTTCTGCCATGTGTGACTCCTCTCTTTCCGTTACAAAATTCTTTGCTTCCTTTTCCATTTTCTGAACTGGGATTGAGAAACGCCCATGTTTTGGTGACAGATCAGTCTTGAAGAGTGATTTCTGAATCACCAACTTCACTTCAGAACCTCCCATCTCTTGAATCTTCTTTTTAATTGCCGATGGCAATTCAGCATTGTCAACAATTTCACCTTGGTGTTGGTGTTGGTGAAGACGACGACGAGTAATGGGAATGGGAGATCTTTTCTTCTTTCGTCCCCACATTAATGGGGTCACAGAGAAACTTTCGAACTCCAACATCAGAGTTGAAAGTTCAACGAGGATTTCAACAACTTCATCCTCCTTCGATCTTGTTAACGTTGTTGTCGCATGACAACTCGACGAAACATCATAAGCAGTGGTCTCTCTCTTTCTCTTTCCTTTTCCTTTTCGAATCCTCCCCGTCTCTTGAATCTTCTCTTTAATTGCCGATGGAAATTCAGCCTCCTCAAAGATTTCACCTTTGAGTTTCTTTGATGATGATGATGAACCTTCTTTGAGAACAGAGTAATCTCCCAATTCTAGCAGTTGTTTTTCGTTACCAAGAAAGTCACGAAAAACTACAAGATCACACGGTTCCCTCATCTTTCTCTCCCCCAGATTTGAATTTCTTTTTTCCATCGCTAACGGCTACTTTCTTTTCTTCTCTTCTCTTTTGATTCTATGTGGTAATAGTTGTATGCTTGGCACCGCTTGCACCTCACCCACAGCCTCACCATCTTGTATGTACCACATACTCAGGCTTACCGTAAAGGTGGACATCACATGCATATCATAAAAGCACATTGCATATAATAGCTCAACAGCATTTCTAAAACATCAAAGCATGTAACGCAGCATGCATAAACCACATCCCCATGGGACATGGTGGAACCACAAAATGGCTAAACCGAGGACACGAAAGCTTACCTTGCAAGCTAGCTATCCAAGCCAAAATCCAAACACAGCAGTATCACAATCTGTTATGGACCAATATTATATCATTAATTATGCATCATAAGCATATAACTTAAAGACTACGCCTTTCCTTTACGTTTTACGTCTTAAGGCTTCCAACAAGCCATAAGCCCTTAATCATGTGATTCTGACTTAATTCATTTATTACAGAAGTTCAACTTCCTTAATCTAGGGTCCACAAACCTCCAATAGCTTACTGTTCACACAGCACAACTACTGTTCTGCGAAATCCCAGAATATCCGGATATTACAAGGGGCATATCCGGATATACAATATCCGGATATCACACTGTCCATATCCGGATATACCATATCCGGATATCCAGATCCCTCATCCGAATATGAATATCCGGATATCATATCCGGATAACATATCCGGATATAGATATCCGGATATGTGTTCGACAAATATCCGGATATCTCACGGCAGAATGCAGTTTCTGCATTTTCGTGAATATCCACTCCAAAGATTTAACTTTAAACACATGTACACGTTAAAGCATGCATCTTTAATCTGTTTTAGGTTCATACTCATTATACCTTCTTGTTTACTCATTAAACATGGCCAAGACATCAACTTTAAGCATCAAAACTTAAGATCAAAGGTGACAAGGCTTACCAAAGCTCAAAACAGAGTAAAGTGTGCTCTTGGAGCTCCCCAACAGCTCCTCAACTCAGGCCATAAAATGGTGTACGAAAATGGTGCAAAGCTTGGCCCTTTCAACACAAAGGAAGCTCCTTGAAGCCTCCAATGGCATGAACAATAGCTCACAACAAGGGAGACAATAACACAGCCCACTAAACACCTCTCAACCAGCACCTCAACTCAGAAAAAGGTTGCACTTCATTCTCACAAGACACACTCTAGTTGTTTAGGAGAAGGAATGGTGAAGAAGGTGATCACAAGCTCAAGAAAAGATGAAGGAGAAGGCAATGGAACAGTAGCTCCAATTCAGCCAACCAAGGTTCACGTAGGATAGAGGCTGCCTAGGGTTTTGTGCCCTCAAAAGATAGTATATATAGGCATTTAAGCCATAATGCGCAGTATTAGCCTTAATAACAACGCAAAAGATCTTGATCCCAAACTTTGGGATCTAGACCTAGACACTTTTCTAAGATTTGTCATATTTTTATTTTATTTTTCGGAGCACCTTTCCTGTACGCGCTTTTCCATAGCCAGTATCAGTTCTGGCATCCGATTACATTATTTTGACTTGAAACTTGTTTTACAAGTCCTACATAATATTCTAGTAATTATCATGCATTCGTTATAATTTTCCGGGATACTTTTCCGATACGCATTTATACCGGGTAGCAGAACCGGTATCTGCGCTTTTTTTTTTTTTCCGAAAAGCGACTTTCAGCATTTTTACTCACTCAGTATAATTATTTAAGCCCAATAATAATTATTAAGGTCAATTATGGAATCATTTCCTAATTATCATAATTAATTCACTAATTACCTTAATTAGCGGTGCGGGTTCTTACACCGCCAATGTTCGTTTGCCATCGTCAATTACGAGTTGCAAGTTAAAGAACGAGGGATTAGGGATTTAGAATTGAAAAGAAAGCCAAGTATATTTGTGTGCCGAGAAACAATATTGATTACATTACAAGGACAAAAAAAAAATTACAGAAAAAGAAAGAAAGTACAGAAAAAGAAAAAAAGAATCATAAGGCAGAACACACTGCAAACATAGGTTTCTCATAGGAACAAGAGGTTCTCAATAACAAAGTTACATTACAAAAAAACGAACATCATAAGATTTTCTCAAAGCTTGACAAAAACAAAACGCAACTGGTCGTTGAGTCGAAAAGACCACAACTGCACAGTATCGTTGACTCTGAGATTGTTATTGCGCACAAGATCCATCCATCCGTTGGTGATGTTGTAAACCACAGCTTTCTCCATTTTCCATTTCTTCAAATGCATGTTGTAATATTTAAGACTGGGATCCATTACAAACACTGGCAATCCAGCAAGCCTTTGATGATTTTGTACTTGTTGACGTTCTGCCATGTGTGACTCCTCTCTTTCCGTTACAAAATTCTTTGCTTCCTTTTCCATTTTCTGAACTGGGATTGAGAAACGCCCATGTTTTGGTGACAGATCAGTCTTGAAGAGTGATTTCTGAATCACCAACTTCACTTCAGAACCTCCCATCTCTTGAATCTTCTTTTTAATTGCCGATGGCAATTCAGCATTGTCAACAATTTCACCTTGGTGTTGGTGTTGGTGAAGACGACGACGAGTAATGGGAATGGGAGATCTTTTCTTCTTTCGTCCCCACATTAATGGGGTCACAGAGAAACTTTCGAACTCCAACATCAGAGTTGAAAGTTCAACGAGGATTTCAGCAACTTCATCCTCCTTCGATCTTGTTAACGTTGTTGTCGCATGACAACTCGACGAAACATCATAAGCAGTGGTCTCTCTCTTTCTCTTTCCTTTTCCTTTTCGAATCCTCCCAATCTCTTGAATCTTCTCTTTAATTGCCGATGGAAATTCAGCCTCCTCAAAGATTTCACCTTTGAGTTTCTTTGATGATGATGATGAACCTTCTTTGAGAACAGAGTAATCTCCCAATTCTAGCAGTTGTTTTTCGTTACCAAGAAAGTCACGAAAAACTACAAGATCACACGGTTCCCTCATCTTTCTCTCCCCCAGATTTGAATTTCTTTTTTCCATCGCTAACGGCTACTTTCTTTTCTTCTCTTCTCTTTTGATTCTATGTGGTAATAGTTGTATGCTTGGCTACTCAACAGCGACCTATTTATAAGCCTTCGTTATTGAAAAAATAAAATAAATCTTTTTTTTTTGGTACAGAAATAAAATAAATCTTAATTTTAAGTTGAAGATTTAATCGATTAAATCTTTAAGTCAACAAAATTTTCCAGTTTTGACCATTTAATCGATTAAATCTTCAAGTTTATCGATTAAATAGGGGCAGATTGGTTGATAGTTTTGGATAAGGGGAAAAATGATTATTAATTAATTAATGAAGGGCAAAAGGGTCAAAAACCCCACTTATCTTGCTTGTGATATTTGTAATTCAAATCCACCTTTAACTCTTAAATATTAGGTTAATCTAGTCATTTTGATTTTGTGAATAATAAAAAAATTATCAGAGAAAGTGTAAGTAATGAAAAAAAATATTTTTTTTTGATGAAGTGAGAATGCGATTGGGCATGATATCCATAGATCTGATTACCAATTACAATTAATGTACCAATCAAAATGAATTGTGATCGGTACATTAATTGTGATTGGTAATTGATATATTGTCATTGATGATTGAAACATTAATTGTGATTGGTGTATTATTTGTGATTCGTACATTAATTAAATAACTTTTTTTCTTTTGTTTTTTTAATTTTTTTGATTATGATTGGTACATTAATTCTGATCGACAATGAGATTATGCCACATAGTGTATCAATTTCGTTGCCCTTTAACTTTTTTTAACATTTTTTAATGTGTTATTTTTTAAGCAAATTAAATATTAAATATTTATATATATCTTTTTATGCAAATTTTTAAATTTGTTTCTATTATTCTTACTTTATTTATTATATATTAAGAATTATAATTTTATTTTCCTGTCTTGTTTATTGTTTTTTATTTTTATTTTATGCTAAAGCTATTTATTTATTCTATATTAATGTATAATAATTATTCACAAAAATTCATTTAAAATTTTTACAACGTTATAACTAAAAACTGGACACAAATAATGAGTATTGCATTAAATAGCAAAAATAATTTCCCACTTTAATTTTGTAGCTTCCCAGCTCACTCTCTCGTTCAAGTCTTGTTCTCTTTTTTCTAATTTTTACTCCTATTCCTATTTTTTTTCCCTTCTGCCTCCCTCACCTCCTCCTCTTCCTTCCCCTAGCTTCAAACCCTACCAAAATCTATCTTCTGAATGTTTGCCGTAGTCATAATATGGGTCAGGAATCAGGTATGGCAGCGCGTGGCGACCAATCAGATGCGCCGGCTCCAGAGGAAGCCATGGTTGCCGAACTTAAACCCATTTCCAACATCGTCATCGTCATTGGTCCGGAACTTATATCACAGTGCACAATTGGAGGTTTGAGACAATGGAGGTAATTGATCCCTTTAGTTGACATTCATAAGTCACTGATAAGCTTTTCCTTAAAACTCTGAAGTAATAGAAAAAGAAAATGATAGCAGAGCATTCAAGAAGCTCTGTACTCTTCCCCTATTAACATCTAAGTATATTTTTGCTTACCCCCACACTTCCTCTCTCCCTCTTATGCTTCTGCTCTCAAAGCTGTTGTAAAAGCTTTTCCCACCAAAGGGCAGGTGACATTCTCAGGACTTGCTTGGGGATCTAACCCCTTACGCCCCTTCCTTGAATACACCCTAATAAAGTGTGGTTTCCTATCAGTGTATAATAATATTTATGAAGAAATTTCAGGAAAAAAAAAGATATGCTTAGATTTTCATCCTTGACATACAGAAAAATACTTTCAATTTATATCTAATGTCATGGCTGTAGACTATTAAAATTGCTGGGATGATAACATTACCTGGCACATATCAATTAGTCTTTATATTCCATGCAAAAACAGGAACCTTAAACGAAGAGATGAATTTGAACCTAAGATAGAATGCTTTTGTTGGGCATGTTTATAGTCATTTTGTAGACTTTTGATTTAAGGGTTGGTAATCTTTACCAGCTTTTAGAGTTTTGTTCTGACATTCTTCTGAACCCAGGTAGAAAATGGTTGAAGATGATATTAACACATGTCTGTTACATTGAATCCTTTTTTCCTTCTCTCTTGGCAGGGAACACAATATGTTTGCACAAATTTATGGACATTTGTTTGCACAAACTGTAGTGGAATACAGTAAGTACTTGCAATCCTTTTGTTATGGTAATTTTAAAACGTATTGGCTTTGAAAATAGATTTTTTTAAGGTGCATGGAAACCTACTGTACTGCCAGTATTGCTTATTTTTATGGACTTGAGTTTTGCCATGCGCCTTTTGTTTACAGGCTTTCTATGTTTTCCTCATGAACTTCCTTCTCCATTAACAATGAAGCTTGAAATGTCTGTATACTGAATGTATTTTTCTTGCACTTTTCATGCATTGCTGTATTGTTGTATTTGACCTCATAAATTGTAAACCCTACAGAGATCTGATTTTTCTTCACCAGGGATGTCTAAACTATAATTTGTTTTAAAATATATTCTGTTGTACTGGAGATAGGGCAATAGTGTTTCCTTTCTTCTCAACTGCTCTCTTTGTTAATTCCCAGCCGGGAATTCACACATCGGGTTAAATCAATTTCAATGGCTAAATTTACTGCACAAGAAGTTAGTGCACTTCAAGAAGGAGGAAATCAAGTATGAGTGCTTGTTTCTGCAACATGTACGAACTTTGCTTAGTTTATTTTTTGGGGGTTGATGTGTCTTTGCACAATGGTGCAGGTTTCCGTAAGGGGTTCCATGCGCGCCATTCATTTTTTCTGATAATTGATTGTAATGATCTGATACAATATTTTTCCTTTTTTATATACCCATTTTTCACCCTTACCATTCAGTCATGGCCATTGATTTCATGTCATAATTTTATTTATAAATTGTTTTGAAATCAAGAAATGGATTCAACTGAAGTGTATTATTGACAGCATAATTGTGATTTGTTGGTAACAAAATTATAAAAATTATTGTAGGAATGTAAGTTATTGTAGGAATGTATCTGCTGTAATGTAACTGATGGCAGAATTTAAGTCAGAAAGTTAGGAGAATAAGGAGAGAACATGCCTCTCCAATGCATGCTTCTACAATTCTGTGTATTGTCATTAAACACACACAAACATATATATATATATATATATATATATATATATATATATATATATATATATAAAGATGTTTTAGATTTTTTATGATTTCAGTGGAGTAGTTCTAATTTAATTTCAGTTACTGTTCTACTTTTATTTATTATGTATTGAGTTTGCTATCAACCTTCTTTCTGCAAAACAAGAAATTTGACTTCTCATCTTGATGTATTTTGATGTTTTAAAGTATCTGGTAAGGACTTTAGAAACTAAATCATCCCCAATGGTGATACACCCCTGAGGTTGTGCTTATAACCATCTTTTGGCTTTATAGATAACCAAGTCACCAGTTTCAGTATTAAATGGTTGAGCAGATAGATGATTTGCTCATCATATATCTGCAATTTTTATTTTTTTTATTTATTTTATTTTATTTTTTATTTTTTTTATAAAAAAAGTACATGTCTTTGTGTAAAAAGGACTAAAATAAGAAGATTAAGTTGTTTGTAAGGATGTTTAGTTTCCTCATGCCAGAAATACAACAGCAAACATCATGAACCACTCCATATAAACTTCAAAGAATTTAACAAAATATAATTTAATGCTTACTTCATTTATTACGGCAAACAGCTGCTCAAAGGCGTGAGTGAGGTGTAAGGCATTGTTTATCATTTGTTATATTCTCTTCCGACAAAAAATTGGCAGGACCCCTAAGTCTTTCCATTCCCATCTAATAAGTTTGAAAATTATATAATCGTAATTAACAGCACTACTGCAGCAACACAGCAGAATTAAAAAGAACTTAATGACACCAAATGGTGAATTGCGATTGATGCTTAGAAGGAAAATGAAATTTAAAATAAAAAAGGTTTGTTTGTGTAGCACTCACGTCAGATTAATAGAAGAAGATAGATGAGAATTAGAGAGAGAGAGAGAGAAGAATTCGGAAGAGAGAGAAAGAATAGGAGAAAGATGATTAAAATTTGCTTACGTATTATTCACTGTTGTTGCAATATATAGTGCCCTACTACTATTGGGCCCCCAGTTTAATTGTAAAAACATAAAAATGAAATTAAAGCCTTTGTACACAAGTGTTATTTAAAAGCCCATAATGGCTCTTAGCTTGTCTCATAGTCTTTCAAATAACTGGGTAATTGGTGCTTGCGTTTGGGCTTTCCTTCAATGCCACGAGTTGGGCTGGGCCTCGCAGTAGGATCCACTACCTGATCCGTTACATTCCCTTGCTGTTGAAAAATATCCTTGTCCTCAAGGATGTGAGCTGGCAATCCATTATGGGGAAAATGTGGAGTACGCGGTCCAATGGGAAGAGAGGAGTTGATGGGATGGGTAATTAATTGGGGGCACAGGAAGTGGTTGAGAAGGTGGCTCTTGGGACACGGTGAAGTGGTTTGTAATGTTAGATTGTGTCGGTGGGGCATTAACTGGGTATGTGGAGTGGTTTTGAGGGAGTTGAGTGGAGGGAAGCAGAGAGTCATTTTGTGGGGAATGGTTTTGTGGGATGTTGAGGGGATGTGAGGGAAGGTTGGTGAGTGGTGCTGAGGGAACCCAAAGGTCATCGTGACCAATAAGGTTGGCATCTTCCCAAGAGCAATCTTCAGGGGCCAAACCCCGCCATTGAACCAAAACCTGGTTAACCTTAGTACCCTGATGCCAGATTTCCCTTGTTCCAACTACCGCTGCTGGGGTATGTGCCAACGGGAGATCGCGGGAAGACTCCGGTAGATCGTGGATCTGGCAGTGACTGTCTGATTTGAACGGTCTCAACAAGGAGACATGGAAGACCGGATGTATGCGAGCGAAAGGTGGGAGCTTTAAGCGGTAGGCCACCGGACCTATGCGTTCCAGGACTTCTAAGGGTCCGTAGAAGCGGAGAGACAACTTTTGAGCAGATCTACGGTGGACGGACAATTGTCGGAATGGTTGAAGACGTAGCAAAACCTGCTCACCCACGGTAAAGCTTCTATCTTTGCGCTTCTTATCCACTTGATTTTTCATCTGTGTTTGAGTTCTGAGTAAATTTTCTTTTACTGTTGCGAGGAAGGACTCCCGCGAAGATAGCATGTCGTCCACAGCATCGTTAGATGAAGAACCCAAGGTGTATGCCAAGAGGTTGGGTGGAGCTCTACCGAACGTGATGTGGTAAGGAGTCAAGCCAGTGGAGCTGTGAAACGAAGTGTTATGGTGATACTCTGCCCAAGTTAAGAAACGTGACCAAGATGTTGGATTGTCAAAGGTAAAAGCGCGTAAATGTTGTTCCACACATCTATTTATGCGTTCCATTTGACTGTATGACTGGGGATGATATGCCGAACTGAAGCGTAATGATGTTCCTTGCAGGGTAAATAGGGTGGTCCAGAACTTGCTTAAAAACAGAGGGTCCCTATCTGAGACGATGGACTTTGGTAACCCGTGGATTTTGCCCACTGTGTCCCAGAACACGTGAGCTATTTTGGACACAGTATAGTGTGGGGGTAATGCTGCAAAGTGTGCACCTTTGGAGAAACGGTCGACAATGACCAGGATAGCTATGAAGCTATAAGATGGTGGAAGGTGCGTAATAAAATCCATACTTAAATCAGTCCAAGAGTCTGCTGGTGGTGTAAGAGGTTGTAATAACCCATATGGAGCATGGTTAGGGGGTTTTATTTTTTTGGCATATCTCACAGTGAGCAACAAACTCACGTATTGTTTTTCTCATGCCTTTCCAGGTGAAATTATGGCTGATCCGTTGCAGAGTACCCATGAACCCCGAATGGCCACCTTGGACGGACGAATGAAGATCATGCAACAAGTGAGGAATAATGGAGGATGTCGCTGGAAGGACGATGCAGTTGCGGAAAAATAGCAATCCCTCTTTCTGTTTCCATAAATTCCATTTATTAGGATCAGTTTGTAAATCCTGCAAAATGGTAGCACAGTAGGAATCCTCTTGTAATTCATGTAACAATACTGGTCTGTAATCTGTAATGGGACCTGTAAACGCAGCCAGTTGGGCTGGGCGGCTGTCAATAAGCCCTTATGGATGTCTGGAAAGGGCGTCTACCACCACGTTGGCTTTACCAGCCTTAAAAATAATGGAGTAATCAAAGCCCAGTAGCTTTGACAAAAACGCTTGTTGTAAGAACCCGCACCGCTAATTAAGGTAATTAGTAAATTAATTATGATAATAAGGAAATAATTCCATAATTGACCCTAATAATTATTATGAGGCTTTAATAATTACAATTAGTGGGTAAGAATGCTGAAAGTCGCTTTTCGGAAGAAAAGCGCAGATACCGGTTCTGCTACTCGGTATAAATGCGTACCGGAAAAGTATCCCGGAAAATTATAACGAATGCATGATAATTACTAGAATATTATGTAGGACTTGTAAAACAAGTTTCAAGTCAAAATAACGTAATCTGATGCCAGAACTGATACTGGCTATGGAAAAGCGCGTACCGGAAAGGTGCTCCGAAAAATAAAATAAAAATATGACAAATCTTAGAAAAATATCTAGGTCTAGAATCCGAAGTTTGGGATCAAGATCTTTTACTTTGCTATTAAGGCTAATACTGCGCGTGTGTGGCCTTGTGCCTATAAATAGACACATTAGCACAAAACCCTAGGCAGCATATTGGTCTTACGTGAGTCTTTGGTGGCTGAAGGGAGTGTTCACTGTTTCATTGCTCTCCTTCACCATTTCTTGAGCCTTGGACCAATTCTTCATTGATTCTTCCTCTCTTCTTCTTACAAACACATAGTAGGGTGGGTTGTGGGAGTGTGGGGCTGCATTCTTGCACTCTCAGCCATTGTGGAGTGTGTTGTGAGGTCTGTTTTGAAGTGTTGAGTTGTGTGAGGGGGAGTTGTGAGTGTTTCCTTGGTAGTGGAAGCTCCAAGAAGCAACCTTTGGGTAGAAAGACCAAGTCTTGTGCACCATTTTCGTGCACCCTTGTTTGGCCTGAGTTGAGGAACCTTGGAGAGCTCCAAGAGCACACCTTGCTCTGTTTTGAGCTTTGGTAAGTTCCCTCACCTTTGATCCTAAGTTTTGATGCTTAAAGTTGATGTCTTGGCCATGTTTAATGAGTAAACAAGAGGGTATAATGTATATGAACCTAAAATGGACTAAAAATGCATGCTTTAACGTGTACATGTGTTAAAAGTGGGATCTTTGGACTGGATATTCACGAAATGCAGAAACTGCATTCTGTCGTGAGATATCCGGATATTTGTTGAACAGATATCCGGATATCAGTATCCGGATATGATATCCGGATATTGATATCCAGATATGGGATCTGGGTATCCGGATATGGAATATCCGGATATTCCCAGTGTGATATCCGGATATGTCCCTTCTGATATCCGGATATCCTGGGTTTGCGCAGACAGTAGCTGTACTGTATGAACAGTAAGCTATTGGGTGTGTGTGGACCCTAGTTTAAGGAAGTTGAACTTCTGTAATAAATGAACTAAGTCAGAATCACATGATTAAGGGCTTATGGCTTTGTTGGAAGCCTTAAGACGTAAAACGTAAAGGAAAGGCGTAGTCTTTAAGTCGTATGCTTGTGATGCATGAATATTAATGTATTATTGGTCCATATCAGATTGTGATACTGCTGTTTGTGGACTTGTGAGTGGTTGGACTCTTGGCTTGGATAGCTAGCTTGCAAGGTAAGCTTTCGTGTCCTCGGTTTAGCCATTTTGATGTTCCACCATGTCCCATGGGGATGGGTTTATGCATGCTGTGTTACATGCTTTATTGTTTTGGAAATGCTGTTGAGCTATTTATATGCAATGAGCTTTTATGAGATGCATGTGGTGTCCACCTAGACGGCAATCCTGAGTATGTAGTACATACAAGATGGAGAAGCTGTGGGTGAGGTGCAGGTAGTATCCATGTACTCATGTAGGCATAGACGTATTCCTACATTTCTCTGGCCAGTAGATTTGATAAACACACATGGCATGATTAATTGCTGCATCGCATAGTTTTGGAACTTATATTGTAATACTGTTTTTGAACTTATATTACACATGTAAGTGAGCTTGGGGTGGAGACTCCTTGAGGACCCCTTGTCTTACTGAGATTTCTTGTTAGAGATCTCACCCCACGTTTGGGGACGCTTATTTCAGGATCAGGTAATGTTGAGGGCTCAGGCGGCAGGAGGCCCGAGCTGAGTTGATATGATGATATGCTGACTGCTGTTATGTTTTCCGTCTGTTGTTTATGTTTTCTGCTGAGTTTATGTTGTGACTGTTATTGGGCATTGTTGCCTTATTTGGTGAGCATGGGGTTTGTCCATGCCACATGGTTTGACTATTGTCTTTTATTTCGCTGTTGTAATTAAAGTATCAGGATTTTACCCAGGCTACTTGTGTAGTCCTGTGGCTTTAGATACTCACTTATTATTTATATATGAGGTATTCCAGTTAGTTGTCTTGCAATTTACATACAGGCAGTATTTTATGAAATTGATTAAGTAATCAAGTTGGTTAAGTTTAATGACGTCATAATTGAATTAAAGAAAAAGTTATTCCGCATTTTTATTAAGCGTGGCTTAATACGATAGTATGTTAACAATCCGGGTTAACACGGGCTGTAACATTTTATGGTATCAGAGCACTTTCTAGGGAAAAGCCTGTATGTATTGCAATAACTTAGGATGTTTCGTTGCGTGTCTACTTTGTGTTCTCTCTGATTGGTGTGTGTTATGATAATGCATATGTGACCACATGGCGTGGGCCTGATCAACTCATTCTTTGTGTAACTTGTGCAGAGTCATGGTGCCACCAAGGAGGAACATGAGTACGAGCGAGGATCAATCGGATCCTATCCTGGCTGCATTGGCTGAGATGCAGGCGGCCCGACTAGCCGACCAGGAAGCCACGAGGCTGGCAAACCGGGCGATGCTGGACGCTATTCGAGATGCGAACCGGCAAACCACGGCAGAGGTTCTGGAGGAGAACCGGATGGCCAACATGACTACGATGAGGGTCATGTTGGAGGAGTTGAGGGCTGGTCCTGCTGCTGGCCAGGGTCCTCCACC
This sequence comes from Gastrolobium villosum, assembly GCA_032173675.1. NCBI lineage: Eukaryota > Viridiplantae > Streptophyta > Magnoliopsida > Fabales > Fabaceae > Gastrolobium > Gastrolobium villosum. The sequence goes on along the minus strand of JAVKPL010007239.1, from coordinate 4,990 downwards.
ACCTCCACCGCCGCCACCGCCTCCACCTCCGCCTAGTCAACAGGAGCACACCCAGAGCCAGATGGGTGAGGGTAGTCACTTGACGGGGGCTATGCAGACTATCCCCGTACTTGCTGAGGATCGTGACGAGATCGATCGCCGGCTGAATGCTTTCCGCAAGCATAAGCCACCTTCATTCGACGGATCGTATGATCCCATTGCTACTGCTAGATGGCTTCAGGCGCTAGACAAGATTTTCCGGATCATGCAGTGCACCGATCCGCAGAAGCTGTTGTTCGCCACTTATATGCTGGAGGGCGAGGGCCATGAGTGGTGGACCAATCTTTCTCAGGTCTACGAGATGCAGGGCCATGTGATGACGTGGCCATTCTTCGAGGAGAGCTTTTTGGGTCAGTACATCCCTTATGACTCACAGGAGAGGAAGCAGGGAGAGTTTGACCGGTTGGTACAGGGCTCGTTGTCGGTCGACGAGTACCTGGCCAAGTTTAATGAGCTGGTGAAGTTTTCACACTTCAGGATGGCGAGGCCTACTCCTACATTCTTGGCTGCTAAGTTCCGCAGGGGACTTAGTGAGGATATTGCTGGTTACTTAGCTGGGTCTGCTTCCAGAGATTTTGGGACACTGGTCCAGCAGTGTCGTGATATTGAGGACTTCTACAGCACGAGTAAGGCCAAGAAGGCCAAGATGGAGATGCCACAGGGTACCGGCGGTTCCACTCCCTGGAAGAACAAAAATTTTACAAACAAGGGCAAGGGCAAGCAGATGGCGGCTAAGCAAGCGCCAAATCAGTTTAGAAAGACTGCTACTCAGGGGAACGCCGCTAGACCTCCTGCTCCCAGATGTTCGGGATGCGGGAAGTCACATTTTGGGCCGTGCTCTACCGGACAGCTGATATGCTTCCAGTGTGGCAAGGAGGGCCACTACTCCAGAGACTGCCCGACGGCGAGAGTTGCTGCAGTGCAGGCTGTGCCATTGCAGATGGTTCCTACTGGGGCACCAGCAGTGCCACCTACTACGGGGCGTGTGTATACGTTGGATCGTCAGCAGTCGGACAGGGCTCCGAACCTGGTCAGAGGTACTGTTACCATTGGTGGTTCAGCTGTTGATGTTTTGTTTGATTCCGGGGCAACGCACTCTTTTGTTGCTACCCCTATTGCTGTGGGGCTTGAGTTGCCCATTGATGTGCTTTCTCCACCGATGCGGGTGACCACCGCCACCGGAGAAAAATGTTTGACCTCCACTGTTCATCGCGATGTAGCGTTTCAGTGGGATGGCTGTGACTTCTCGGTAGATCTGATAGGATTGCCGATGGCCAACCTTGAGATTATTCTGGGCATGGATTGGTTGTCCAGAAACTGTGCAATGATTGATTGCTGTGCCAAGAAAGTGGTGATGTCTCCGGGTGGGTCCACAGCCAGTTCCTCACCGTTCATTTCAGTCCTGCAGGCGAGGAGGGCCTTGAGAGCAGGGGCATTTGGCTATGTCATGTTGGGAGGTTTGGTGAGTGGGACACAGGAGGATCTCACTGGCATTCCTGTGGTGAGGGAATTCCTCGAGGTGTTTCCACCGCAGAGGGAGATAGAGTTCTCCATTGATTTATTGCCTGGTGTGGGGCCTATCTCATTGGCTCCATACCGGATGTCGCCACCAGAGTTGGCGGAGCTGAAGAAGCATATTGAGGAGCTTTCAGCGAAAGATTTTATTCGGCCGAGTGTGTCTCCCTGGGGAGCACCGGTCATTTTTGTGAAAAAGAAAGATGGGACCATGCGGTTGTGCACCGACTACAGACAGTTAAACAAGGTGACAATCAAGAATAAGTACCCTCTTCCACGCATTGATGATTTGCTGGATCAGCTCAGAGGTGCTTGTGTGTATTCCAAGATTGATCTCCGGTCCGGTTATCATCAGATACGGGTGAAGCCGGAGGATGTCCCAAAGACAGCGTTTCGCTCAAGGTACGAGCACTATGAGTACTTGGTGATCCCGTTTGGACTCACCAATGCACCCGCAGTGTTCATGGACTACATGAACAGGATCTTCCAGCCGTACCTGGATCAGTTTGTGATCGTCTTCATTGACGACATCCTGATTTACTCCAAGACGGAGGAGGAGCATACTGAGCACTTGAAGATTGTTTTGCAAGTGCTAAAGGAGAAAAAGCTATATGCTAAGCCGTCAAAATGCGAGTTTTGGCTCAAGGCGGTGAAATTTCTGGGTCATGTAATTTCAGCTAATGGAGTTGCAGTTGATCCTAACAAGATTGAGGCCGTGATGGATTGGGAGAGGCCCAAGACGGTTACAGAAGTGAGAAGCTTCTTGGGTTTGGCAGGCTACTATAGGAGGTTCATAGAAGGATTCTCCAAGATGGTGCTACCGATGACTCGCCTTACCCGAAAGGAGACTCCATTCGTGTGGACACATGAGTGTGAGGAGTGCTTCCAGGAGTTGAAGGAGAGACTGACTACTGCTCCTGTGTTAGTCCTTCCTGATCCTGCGGAACAGTTTGAGTTATACTGCGATGCTTCTGGAAAGGGGCTAGGCTGTGTGCTGATGCAGAAAGGGAAAGCGGTTGCTTACGCTTCAAGACAGTTGAAACCTCATGAGGAGAACTACCCGACTCACGACTTGGAGGTGGCAGCCATTGTTTTTGCTTTCAAGATTTGGAGGCATTACCTGTTTGGCATGAAGTTTGCTGTATTCAGTGATCACAAGAGCCTGAAGTATCTGTTTGACCAGAAGGAGTTGAACATGAGACAGCGAAGATGGATGGAGTTCTTGAAGGACTACGACTTTGAGTTGAGGTATCATCCTGGCAAGGCCAATGTGGTAGCCGATGCTTTGAGTCGGAAATCCGTGAGCTTATCCAGTTTAATGATGAACGATTACGAGATGATCGAGAAGTTCAGAGACTTGAGAGTGAACTCCTTGTTTGGGGGTGCATTGCTTGAGATGGAAACAGCAGAGGTGATTAATGAGCTGATGGAGAAGATTAAAGAGGCGCAAGTGCAGAGAGAGTGCCTTGATTATGTGAAAAACCAGGACGGTGTGTCTTGGAACGAGGACGGATTGCTGCTGTTCCAGAAGAGGATTGTTATTCCTCGAGGGCCATTGACCGAAGAGGTTATGGCAGAGGCTCATAAGGGCCGGTTCACTATCCACCCTGGTGCTACGAAAATGTATCAGGACTTAAAAAGGAATTTTTGGTGGCCGGGCATGAAGAAGGACATAGCGGTCTACGTGTCCAAGTGTCTCATCTGTCAGAAAGTGAAAATTGAGCACCAGAAACCGTCAGGTAAACTTCAACCTCTGGAGATTCCACAGTGGAAGTGGGAGAGTATTTCCATGGACTTCGTGGTGGGATTGCCAAAAAATCAGGCTGGTTGTGACTCTATCTGGGTCATTGTGGACAGATTGACCAAGTCTGCCCATTTTCTTCCAGTGAAGGTGAGCTTCACTACAGAGAAGTTGGCCAAACTATATGTCCGCGAGATTGTGAGGCTTCACGGGGTGCCCGAGAGTATCATCAGTGATAGGGACCCGAAGTTCACATCTCGGTTCTGGGAGGCGCTGCAGGAGGCTTTTGGTACGCAGTTGAGATTAAGTACTGCCTATCACCCTCAGACTGACGGACAGACTGAGCGGACCATCCAGACATTGGAGGACATGTTGAGAGCTTGCACTTTGGAGCAGGGTTCTGCATGGGATAGGTACCTTCCGTTGGTAGAATTCTCGTACAACAACAGTTTTCATGCTAGTCTGGGCATGGCACCCTACGAGGCGTTGTATGGTAGGAGGTGTCGGACTCCTACTTGCTGGTCTGAGGTTGGAGATAAAGAGTTATTTGGCTTGGACTTTGTCCAATATACTACCCTTCAGATCCAGATGATCAGGGAAAAGTTGAAGCAGGCGCAGAATCGCCAGAAAAGCTACTATGATGTCAAGCATCGACCACTGGAATTCAGTGAGGGTGAGGACGTGTTTGTGAAACTTTCACCTGTCACCGGTGTTGGACGGGCACTCGGAGTGAGGAAGTTGAGCCCGCGATTCATTGGGCCCTACCAGATCCTTGGTAGAGTAGGACCAGTTGCCTATCGACTCGCCTTGCCTCCGAACCTAGCCAACATCCACGACGTGTTTCACGTGTCTCAGCTTCGGAAGTACATAGCAGACCCTTCGCACGTGGTGCAGCCGGATGATGTGGAGGTTCGGGAGAACCTAAAGACTCCCGTCGGACCACTCAAGATCCTCGATCGAGGCGAGAAATAGCTTAGGAGCAAGATCATTCCGATGGTCAAGGTGCAGTGGACTGGGCGTAGTCCCGAGGAGTGCACGTGGGAGCGAGAGGATGAGCTTCTCCGACAGTATCCCGACTTTCGAGACAGGTATGTTTCTGATTTTGAGGACAAAATCCTTAAAAAGGTGGGGTGAATGTAAGAACCTGCACCGCTAATTAAGGTAATTAGTAAATTAATTATGATAATTAGGAAATAATTCAATAATTGACCCTAATAATTATTATGAGGCTTTAATAATTACAATTAGTGGGTAAGAATGCTGAAAGCGCTTTTCGGAAGAAAAGCGCAGATACCGGTTCTGCTACTCGGTATAAATGCGTACCGGAAAAGTATCCCAGAAAATTATAACGAATGCATGATAATTACTAGAATATTATGTAGGACTTGTAAAACAAGTTTCAAGTCAAAATAACGTAATCTGATGCCAGAACTGATACTGGCTATGGAAAAGCGCGTACCGGAAAGGTGCTCCGAAAAATAAAATAAAAATATGACAAATCTTAGAAAAATGTCTAGGTCTAGAATCCGAAGTTTGGGATCAAGATCTTTTACTTTGCTATTAAGGCTAATACTGCGCGTGTGTGGCCTTGTGCCTATAAATAGACACATTAGCACAAAACCCTAGGCAGCATATTGGTCTTACGTGAGTCTTTGGTGGCTGAAGGGAGTGTTCACTGTTTCATTGCTCTCCTTC
>JAVKPL010007238.1:0-29542 GCA_032173675.1 Gastrolobium villosum | reverse complement strand
ACTTTTTATGTTGGCTGCTTGGGTTAGATTTAGGTCTTGCTACGAATAGTGTTAGGAGGCAAGTCTGAAGATCAAGAAGCATTCATAGCTGTTATGAAGGATGTCTCAAAAGTAGTTGCTGGTTTCTCCATTGCTGATTTGTACCCTTCCATTAAAGTGCTGCAAGTTTTGACAGGAATAAGGTCCAAAGTTGAGAAGCTTCATCAAGAAATAGATAGGATCCTTGAGAAAATTGTCAGAGGTCACAGGGACAAAAGTTCAGGAACAAAGGCAATTAATGTAAAAGCAGGTGAAGATCTAGTTGATGTCCTGTTAAAGCTTCAGAGGCAGAACAACCTTGAGCAATCTCTATCTGATAGTGATATCAAAGCAACCGTTTTGGTTAGTATTTTGCTATTAGAAATCACATTAAACCAAACCTCATAATTTCCAAAGATAATTCCAAATAGATATCATCAATGATCAGTTAAATGCAGTTGACTAATTTGCTTACAACTTTTTTCTTTGTTAAAGGCAGAAGAAAAAGCAGATTCATGCGTACTCAGATTTTAAATATCAACAGTTACTATTGACTTGAAAAAGGAGCACCTTCAAATCTCTCCCTTGTATATTTAAGTGAAGAAATTTTTGCAAAAAGGTTTAAGTAAAATCTGTTTATGATTCTTAATAAGACAATGAACCATTTGTCAAGTAAAGTTTGAGTTGTCATTAGTTAATAGTGCAGTAAAGCTGCAAAGAATTGATGGCAATTATGTTAATGTTACCATTTCTTTCAGGATATGTTTGGTGCTGGAAGCGTTACTTCAGCAAAAATCGTAGAGTGGGCAATGTCAGAACTTGTCAAAAAAATCCAAGGGTGATGGAAAGAGCACAAGCTGAAATAAAAAGGATCATGGTAAAGGGCGTGTAGATGAAGCTAACATCCATGAACTTAAATACTTAAAGTCAGTTATCAAAGAAACCTTGCGTCTACATATTCCTGTTCCATTACTACCAAGGGAATGCAGTGAAAGATGTGAAATCAATGGTTATGAGATACCAGCTAAGAGTAAGGTCATTGTTAATGCTTGGGCAATTGCTAGGGATCCAAGCTATTGGATTGAAGCTGAGAAGTTCTATCCAAAAAGGTTTCTTGATAGCTCAGTTGATTACAAAGGTGCAGATTCTCAGTTTATTCCATTTGGTGCTGGAAGGAGGATTTGTCCTGGCATTACATTTGGTATTGCTAATGTTGAACTCTTGCTAGCAAATTTGCTTTTCCATTTTGATTGGAAGATTCCTAATGGGAATAAGCCTGAAGAACTTGACATGACTGAGTCTTTTGGCTTATCTGTGATTAGAAAACATGACTTGTACTTGATTCCTATTATGTATCACTCATCTGCTACATTTTGGGTAAACCTGAAATCATGCTGCAGGCTGAGCGGCCAACAATACTGTGCAGATGGTTGATATGAGAATTAATAGGAATAAATGAAAATAAAGTTTTTATTTTACCAATTTTATATCTTAAAGCAATTAGTATGTGATCCTTACAGAATTCCATCACACTTGAATTCCGTCACTTACTCTTTGGGCCATTCAATAATTTTCCTATTCTAAAATCCTAATGCACAAGAATCAAGGATTTTTTAAAGACATAAAATTAGTAATAACTTTAATTATAAAAGTAGGCCAGCTTTTGGGTTTAGGACTACAAAAACACCTATATATATATATATATATAAGAATTAATTATTTGTCATGTCAGTATGTTCTATCACAAACAGCGATTAACCACTTCCGTTTGACCATTAGTTTGTGGGTGATAAGCCGTACTATAATGTAACTTAGTTCCAGCACTCTTGAACAATTTGGACCAAAACGAGCTCAAAAACACTCTATCTCTATCCGAGACAATGGTGAGAGGGAAACCATGAAATCAAACGATTTCCTTAACAAACAACTTAGCAACATCCTTAGCCGTATAAGGGTGACTTAAGGAAAGTATTTTCAAGTCATTTAAAATAAAGATTGCTCAGGAAGAACCCACTTGATCAACTTCCCTTGAATGAGCATATTTGGTGAGACGATCCACCACCACAAAAATTGTATCAACCCCATAAGCCCGTGGCAGCCCACCCACAGAATCAATGGAGATATCAGCCCAAACTCTAGTGGGTATTAGGAGGGGCTATAGCAACCCTGCAGGTGAAATATTTTGAATCTTGTTTTGCTGGCAAACCTCACAAGATGCCACATATTTCTGAATAGTATGCTTCATACCCTCCAAATAGATTAAGCCAGCCATCCTCTTATAGGTACGGAAATAACCAGAATGACCCCCTACGGACGAGTCATGAGATTCCTTGAGTAAAAGAGGAATAAATCTAGATTCCTTTGATAATACTAGCCGATCCTTAAAAAAAAGCCTCCCTCCCGTCAATTTAAACCCTACATGCTGTTCCGGATCAACTATGAGATCCTGCATGATTTTTCTGAGCAGTGGATCAAGCTGAACCTCGGCCTCCCATTGAGTCAAGTCAGGCAGTTGTACTTGAGACACCACGGTCATTTGCATCTGCCTTGAAAGAGCATCTACAACCTGATTTTGTCTGCCAGGATTATACTAGATTTCAAAATCATAACCCAATAGCTTTGAGGTCCACTTTTGTTGGTCTTCTCCCAGAATTCGTTGCTTAGAAAGGAACCTCAAACTCTTATGGTCAGTTTTAACTATGAAGTGCCTGCCCATCAAATAATGTCTCCATTTCCGCACTGCAAACACAATAGCCATCAACTCCCTTTCATATACTGATTTATTTTGAGCCCTTTGAGAGAAACCTTGGCTGATGTAAGCCAAAGGCCTATCATCTTGTGTTAGGACTGCCCCTATACCCCTCCCATAAGCATCTGTGACCACTGTAAAAACCTTAGAGTAATCTGGCAGTGCAAGAACCGGTACTGTACTCATTAACTCCTTCAATTGTGTAAAGGACTGTTCAGCAAGATGATCCCATTTAAACCCATTCTTCTTTAGCAAATCAGTCAAGGGCTTGGCAATTTTTCCATAGTCCTTGAAAATTTTTCTGTAATATCCAGTGAGCCCCAAGAAACCCCTCAATGCCTTAACATTCTTTGGGGCTGGCCAATTAACCATGGCACTAATCTTATTCGGATCTTCCTGAACTCTTTCAGCCGAGATAATGTGACCCAAGTACTCCACATGACCCTTACCGAAGCTGCATTTCTTCTTATTAGCCAGCAGCACATGCTCACGAAGTGCTTGAAAAATCCGTTTCAGATGAACTAGATGCTCCTCATGGCTCTTGCTATATATAAGAATGTCATCAAAAAATACTAAAGCAAACTTCCTGAGAAATGGCCTTAATATGTCATTCGTAAGGGCTTGAAAGGTAGAAGGTGCATTGGCGAGGCCAAAAGGCATCACCAAATATTCGTAATGACCCTCATGTGTCTTAAATGCAGACTTGGGGATGTCCTCTTCCCTCATTCTGATCTGGTTGAATCCAGATTTTAAGTCAAGTTTGGTGTACACTATTGACCCTCCTAATTCATCCAGCAACTCATCAACTACTGGGATAGGAAATTTGTCTGGGACAATCAACTTGTTAAGTGCCCTATAATCGACACATACCCGCAAACTACCATCTTTTTTTATACAAGAATCACAGGACTCGAATAGGGGCTAACACTGTGTCAAATCATCCCATTATCTAGCAATTCAGTAACTAATATTTCTATTTCAGATTTTTGGTAGTGAGGATACCTGTAGGGACGAATGTTGGGTACCTGACTCCCAGGCGTGAGCAAGATGGCATGGTCCTGTGTACGGTTAGGAGGAAGACCATGGGGTTCTCTGGACAAATCCTCGTATTCTAGTTACAATTCTTCAAGCTCCCTCCACGACATGGACTCATCATCTTGTATCTGACCAGATTCTCCAGATCCAAATAAAAAACCTTGACAGTTGTTCCTAAAAGCCTTGACAATAGACTTCAAAGAGCAAATGGTCTTGCATAAAGAGGGGTCACCTCTTATTAATATTTCCCCACTTCCTTCTCTGTATTTCAAGGTCAACTCCTTAAAATTAGCTTTGATTTCTCCCAATCCGGTCAACCATTCCAACCCAAGTACCACATCAGCTCCTCCCAATTCAAATAGATACAAATCTTGTGTAACCCTGTATGTTAACCGTGACCCCAATACATACCCCCCTGCAGCTGACCTTGTGTCCATCACCGACGGCCACTTGATATGTGGGGGTCTCAGTCACTTCTAGCCCAAGCGCATGCACCAACTCTCTTCGAATAAAGTTTCTCGAAGCACCGCTATCTACTAAAACGAAAACCTTCCTTCCCTAAATCTCCCCCCGCACCATTAACGAGTGATGCGATGAAAGCCCCATAAGGGTTTGCATCGACAGTTGCAACGCTACCTCCTCTTCCTCCATGGTTGCCTCCGGTGTTACGTCCGGTTGATCGTCCTGAGCCTCAGCTGCATCTCCTTCTTCGTCATCGAGTATCAGCAAATGAAGCTGTCCCACCTTGCACATGTGCTCAGGATTCCACTTCTCATCACACTTGAAACATGTGCCCTTCCTCTGCCTATCTCGCCACTCAGCCTGAGACAACCTTCTGTTCGTACTCCCTTGGCTCTCTTGCACACGACCCCCAACTTCATAAGAATTAGGGATTGCAGATACCTTCGTTGTGTTCGTCATTCTGGAACCTTCATTGTTAGTGGGCGCCAGATAGTGATTGGGTCCCAAATTTGGAGTCATTTGGGCCCAGGCCCAATCGATGAGCTGAGTTGTATTTGGGGGTTCCAGCCACTTGGGCCCGACTTGCTGGCCCAATCCCCTCTTCATACCAAGCCTGGTTCCTTTTCTCGATCTTCACTGTAAGCTTGATCATCTCCGTCAATCCAATCAACGGGTACATTAGCGACTCCTCACGAATGTTGTTTTTGACTCCGTTCAACCAAGCACCCTTGAGCAGTTCATCGTCCCCAAACCGCAATGCTCCTACTACCTTCTCGAATTCCATCCGAAACTCAGTCACGGTTCCAGTTTGCTTCAACGTATACAGGGCACGGTAAGGGTTGTCGAGGATATCAAGCTGAAAACGACTAATGAGTTCTCTACGAAATTGTACCCAAGTCGTGTTTGCAGCGTTTTGATCCCACCACTGGTACCAATGTAATGCCTCCCCTTCAAGAACCACCATAACCGCGGTAATTTTCTCTACCTCTTCAAAACCGTTCATGACAAAGTACCTCTCGACTTTGCTTAACCAACTGTAAGCATCCTGACCGGAGAACGTGGGGATTTCGAGTAGTCGATGGTTATGATTAAATGGGACCCTTCTCTGTTCAAACCTATCACCGTCCACATTCCCTTCATATTAGTGATTGCTATCCTGTGACCTTCTACTTCCTGACCGGCTACGACCTTCTCTCTCTCTCGCATCGTTTGGGTTATCGTGTCTAAACGACGCAATATTTCAGCCAAGCTCAGCTCAGTAGCTTCCATTCGACGCGCTAACGTTTCTTGTCTTTCGTCATTCCTGCGTTGTCCATCCTCCAAGATAACTAACCGTTGATCCATATGACGCATCACTACCATCCACAGAGCTCCTAGATCGGAGCTCTGATACCACTTGATACAGACCTTTCAATAATAAAATCAAACCACACAAATAATTCTGGAAAAAAAACACAAATCGTTATATTGATGGATCTGTATATGTATTACAGTATGTAATTCAATCACTCCTTGAAGCAAATTAACAGTATTCCACTCAATGTATCTCAAATAGCAAAACACACATACAAGGAAAGGTAAAAGCAACAGAAAGAAAAGATAATGAGGAGTATTCGAGAGACTCCACGCTCTCCTAAATTCCAGTCCAGAAAATGCTACTCAATGGTTATTGCAGCACCATGCTTCCCTTCTTAACCAATTGGTGCCAGCTCTACATTCTGTTGGAGGGTAGGATGGGCATTTGCTGCTGAATCAGTAGGGGCAGCAGCACTAGAGGCCACAGCAGAGGCCCAAACTCTTCTGTTTTTATCTCTTTTGTATACTTTAGTGGGCTGGGCTGTATCAGTATGCCTTAGAACGGAATGGAGAAAAGCTATAAGCATGGTGGAGGGTTAGACTCGTTGTTATTCCTATATTCCAGATGATCCTTTTTTAGTCCTTTTCCCATCTTCTTCTTTTCCCTTTCTTTTTTACTTATATATATATAGGGGCAGGATATGCTTACACCGGTGTAAGAGTTAGAAGTGTTACACTCAATCTTGACCATTGATCCACTTGTATCTAATGGCTCACATTACTAAAAATTTTGAGCCCTTAGATATAAGTAGAATTAAAAGACAAGATTAAGAGTGTAACTTACACTGGTGTAAAATGATCCTAACCCATATATATATAGGGGCAGGATATTCTTACACCAGTGTAAGAATTAGAAGTCTTACACTCAATCTTGATCATTGATCCACTTGTATCCAATGGCTCACATTACTAAAAGATTTGAGCACTTAGATATAAGTGGAATTAATGGACAAGATTAAGAGTGTAACTTACACTGGTATAAAATGATCCTAACCCATATATATATATATATATATATATATATATATATATATTACTATTTTATTTATTTTTATTTTTACTTTTATGTTTTTTTTCAACCTTTTTGTATCTTTCATTTGGCTTCATCTACCACCGACCCCAATTAATTTGGGATAAACCACCGACCCCAATTAATTTAGGATAAAGGTATTATTGATGTTGATGTTGATGTGTATATATATATATATATATATATATATATATATATATATATATATATATATATATATATATATATATATATATATATATATATATATATATATATATTATCATTTCTCAAGCTGCCGGAGATAATTTTATCTCCGGCTACTAAATCATAACCGTATAAAGATGGATCAATGGTGATAAAGGAAGAGAGAAAAAAAGGAGAATCATAACCATTCAAAGGTGAATCAATAAATATAAGGAAATAAATAACCAAAACGACGTAGTTTTGGATGGGCGGAGATAAACTTATATCAAGTAGCTTGAGAAATGTTTTTCCCACATACAGATATATATATATATATATATATATATATATATATATATATATATAGTTAATAAGTGAAAAAGGTGTTGTCATGTTGCAGTAACTCAATATAATAAATTAAATGGGTAAATTTGAGATTAAATAATAAGAAATTACATTAATTGTGCACATATATATATGGCATGCTACAGTGCATTACATACATTAAATGAAGGGAGTTATTAATCTTATGGGGGTGAAACAAAGTTGTGGGATCCACAATTTTTATAAAAAAAAAGGAAAAAAAATATGGGCACAAAATTCCATGAGTGTGCAATATAAGATAATTATCTTATGTGACATAAGTCAATTATTTCCCTTAAATGAATTGACAATTATAATAAAGTTACATTATCATTATAATATAAATAATGAAAAAATTCACCTTATTTGTATTCAAAAAAAATTTTAAAAATAAAAATTAATGAGAATTGAATTCTTGTCAGTCGATCATAAGAATTCTGATACTAGGTGAAAGATTACTTCTTTCGAAAATTAAGTTACTAAGATCTGCGAAAGATTCTATATTTAACCATGTCATTAGTTTTGAAGGTCATAAAGAAATTCATGCCATAGATATTAGGAAGTGCAATGTCATCATGAGATGGAAAATCTTCTGAATAATAAAATTTTACTTGATTTATCATATAAAAAATTATTTTATTGTTAAATAATATAAAATAAATCCTACTTATTTAATGTTAATTTTAAAAAATAAAACAATTTTCTTAATACCACTGCAATTGGAAGGATATAATTTCTAGTTACAAATCAATCTCACGTTAGGACTACATAAAATTTTTATTAGTGTATATGAATAAATTTTTAAATATTAATCATTATATTTATGAAGCTAAAAAAGTAAAAGAGAAGAAAAGAAAAATCATTTTAATTACTCCTTTTGTCCTTTTTAATAACATTCATTTCGTGCTAGCACGGTTTTTTTTTTTACCACTTTAGCTTTTTTTTATAATTAATTATCAAATTGATCATATTTATAAACTATTTTAAAAATTTAACCTCTTCAGAAAACATAACATTAATCTGTCCATGTTTGACCGTTGACCATGAAGGCTACCCGGGTACACCCCTCCCTACCGGGGATATTTCTTGAATCTGAAAAAATATTTGATTATTTACCCGGGTAAGGAGGGGCTATCCGCGTAAATAATCATGTTTTCTTGATGTTTTGCAAGTTACTGTTTTAGTTTAGTCACAAACATTCCTCACGAATTTTGCTTGACATTGTTAAATTTTGCGTAAACTCAAGTTGTAGACACAACAAGCAATTCCCGGTACCCGTCGGCAACTCTAAAGCTAGTTATAGAGAGAATGGATCCTATCACGTGTAGAAGTTAAATTTTTAACTTTCCTATGATCCTAGCCTTATAACTGCCAATTGACACACGTGAAATACTACTTCTGTTGAGATTTCATTCAAAGGGTTTCCAATGTTTTCCCTTCACAATGTAAAAACTAAATGCAAAAGAAAATCCCTAAAACCATTCCTAATCCACGTTTTTTATAGTGATTTTTATTACATCATACGAATTTAACATAACTCATTTTTCTCATTATGCCACAACCAAAATAAAACAAAAAATAAATAAAATGAGGGCGTTTACCGTGGTTAGTGGTTACACACCATGGTGACACCTCAATATGGAACACTGAAATATTTTGTTGAAGCCTTTGTTTTTGTTGGGCCGAATGTAGAAGCCAATAAAACCTGTCTCTTTCCTCTGTGATATGCAACGAAAGGGTATGATTATTTATCTGGGTAGCCTCCTCTCTACTCGGGTAAATAATCAAATATTTTTTAGATTTAAGAAATATACTTGGGTAGAGAGGGGTGTATCCAGATAAATAAAAATTTCAAAATATATCTGAATAGGAAGGGATGTACCCGAGTAGGTTTCATGATCAACAATCAAATAAGGATAAATTGATGTTATGTTTCTTGAGGAAGTTAATTTTTTAAAATAATTTATAAATAGGCTAATTTGATAATTAATTATAGAAAAAGATATAGCGGTCAAAAAGCCGTGCTAGCACTCCTACTTGCAAATTGTAACTGTAATGCACGGACACGGATACAGTACACGGGACACGACACGACACACCGACACGTTAATCCTAAAAAATGTCATATTTGGACACGTTGGGACACGTTTTGATATTAAATAAAAATTTTAATATATATAATATAATTTATATTTAATACATATAAGAGTCCATGATAAGTAATATAACTAATTAAATATTTAAATTTCATAACATAAATAAAAATAAAAATAATTTTTTGTACTTTGTTAATTTTTCATATCATATTTCTTATTAGAAAAAAATTAATTTATAAATTATTTTTTTATTTAGTTAATAAAATAAAATTAAGATTAAAAAAAAAACGTGTCCCAATGTATCCGAAACGTTGACTGCGTGTCCGAACGTTGACTGCGTGTCAGAAAAAGTTGACTGCGTGTCCAAAAAACGTGTCGGAACGTGTCGGAGAGTTGACCGCGTGTCCCCAAATATTGACCACGTGTCAGATGCGTGTCCGTGTTGGACACGTGTGATGCTCTCCGGCAAGTATACCGATCGCACAAGTAATAAAGTGATAAGAAAAGTTCGTCTCCACAGGGATTGGGATCTAATATCAATTAAACTTTTTCTCAAAGAATGGAAAAATTCAAATAGGGTTGTGACAAATATTGTCAAATTGATGGAAATTCAAATCTGAAAATAAAAGACTTATTTTTGTATTTTTGTTTTGAGAAATAAAACAATAAAAATGAAAATTGTTTTGTAAAAAGGATATGAGAAAAGCATTGTAGCCAGGGTTCATTCACCAAATGATCCCCGCTTTTTTACTCCGGATTGATTTACAATAATTATTTATATAATTACTCAGATAAATTATCATCTAAAAGATTTAATAGTTAACCTTCAATTCCTTGCAGCGTTAACCCTTTAATCCAATGAGAAACCCCAATTCCTTGCAATGTTTCTCATGGGATCAAGCAATGGGTGCGATAATTTAAGCATCTGCAATCATGTACACGTCTATTCCTAGCACGCATACAGATTGTTATCTTACCCCCTTTCGAGATCAAAACCCCAATATTCCTATCTAGGATTTTGATCCTCAGAATATCCCCAACTATCAGATTGATCAACTCTAACAAAGAAGATATCAAATTCGCGCAGAGTAATGATAAAGATAATTATATAAATCAAAAACCATAAACCAATCCTTCGCATCAAGGGTTCACATATGGATCGTGACTCTGACTACAATAAAAAGATCTAGCCAATCAACATACTGATTGCTGATCTAAGATTCAACATAAACTAAAAATAAAAGAAAAAGAAAAAGAAAAAGATGAAGATCGAAGAACGAAGAACGTGAAGAACTCCACAGCGGCCCCTTTCTTCTCCCGGTCCAGATCTGAATGAATGGATTGGTGGAAGACCACCCTTTTTATACTTGAGTTTCTGGGCGTGGTCCATGTGATGTTGCGTGTATAGATAAGGATGACACTTCAGCGTGATGTAATGCTGACAAAGCATCGTATCTTTATTTGCTGCAGTGCCAGCTGTGCTTTGACTCAGCGTTTTGATTGCAGATTCTTTCCTTAATTGCTTCAGCGCTAATTGAGGATAGTTTGACATGTGATTTAAATGGTGCAGCATTGATCAAGGATAATTTGGAATTTGACATTATGAGCTTTAAATGCTGATCCGTGTGCTGTTCCTCTCAAAGTGTCTAGATCTGCCTCCCAATTTCTAAGTTCCACCTTCGGGTTTTGTGAAGAGTTATATTTATAAGACTCTCTTTTTCCTCGCACAACACAGTAATTCTTTCCCAAAAATGTCGTGAAACGTATAACTGAAGATTTAATTAAAACTTATTACGTAACTGAAGAATTAAATTAAAACTTATTACGTAACGTAAGAATTAAATTAAAAACAATTTTGAATTCAAAATTTCACTTCTTTTTCTTGTAAAAACACAACTAAAAGTGCATATTGTTGACATACAAAGAATCAACATAATTAGCAAATATGTATTTAAATTGCTATCTTATGACTCAATTCTTGTCAATTTTAACACAGAAAAATTACACTTGCCAGAGGCACATCAATGTGTCCGACACGTAAATTTTGAATAAAAAGACGTGTCCGTGCTAGGTAGCCTCACATCACACGCATACTCTCTCTCTCTTCCTTCGTTTCTCTCTGTCATCCTTACTTCCAAATTTCAAATTTCGAACCTTTCGTACTCCCTTATGGACCAGAGCCCCGAAACCGAAAATGGGTCGGCTCCATTGTTGGGTCGTGGTGACTGGAGAGACCAGAGGAAGCAAAACAACATGAGCATCTCCGAACTGGTTTCAAATTTGCGAGACACGTTTCTGACGAGCTATTTTGACCGTGTTGAAGAGATCCTGATGGCCAGGGAAGCAAGGCTCAAATCAGAAATTGAAGAGAAGAATAAGGAAATTGAGTTGCTCCAAGAGAAAATTGGTTTTGAAAGGTTGGAAAGGATCAATGCTGAGTTGGAGCTGAAGAGGGTGAAGGAAGAAAGGTATGAGATGTCGGTGAAATCGGATGAGAATAATAATAATAATGATGTTAAGGTTGTGAAAGAGTGTGAAAGATGCAAACTTGCGGAGTTGAAGAGAAAAGGGGTTGGTGATTATGGTGATGCAAATGTTAATGCTGTTGATGAAGTGGAAGGTGAAAAGATTGAGGTTTTGGCTGAAAAGAAGAGATGGGTTGGTGAGAGAGGTGTTGTTGGTGATGTGAGGAGTGAGAACAGCTTGTTGTTGAAGGTGGAGAGTTGGAAGAGGAAGTTTTGTGAGTTCAGTGAGGGGAAGAAAATGATTGAAACTGATGTTCGTGGCTCTGCAATTTTGAAAAGGAATGAAGATGTTAATGCTTCTTTGGGTGCAGGCACAGGACAGAAATATGGTCTAGGTCTTGGTGCTACAGGTATGCAGATTCCAAGACTTTTATTCTCCATGTGCATTTGAATATAATTTTGAAAATAAAATAAAATAAAATATAAAACAAAAATTAATGCTACTTTCCCAAATATTCCAAGACACATTATGTTTGGGCGATCTATTTTGTCAATTTTGATATAATGCAGAGTCCTTATTGATGGTCAATTTTTTAGTATTTCAATCCTTATTCCATCCTTCTATGGCCAAATAAAGTGGGGAAACAAAGAATCATCATGTCAAACAGATTTTTAATATTATTGACCTTTTGTATGCCAGTCCTCCTATTTGATAATTTATTTATGGGAAAAGTGTTTATACTTTTAAATAACACAACTTATATCCTTTCACTCTCACAAAAAGGTGAGACCCACGCCTTTACTTTTTTTTTGTCAACTCTCTCTCCTAATTTATCTATCTCTCTCTTAAAATGATACAACTTTACATCCTTTAAAATTATACACACTTTTCCCATTATTTATTTTGCCTTGACCTTTTGTTTTGCCTGGATATGGGATGTCCTACCATATCTAAACTTAATGAAAGCATAGATCTTCAAGTCAAAGGCTGGATTTTCCATGAATGTTGGGAAAATTACCAATGTTTTATTTGGGTTACAGAGTCTACAGCTCTGCATTTCCCAAGCTTTTGCTTGAAGTATTTTGTTGGCAAATCTAACACGAACTAACTCTCCCAAAATTTTGACCTGAAGGGTCATAAATTGTTTTATATTATGTTTTCAATGTGTCCTCTTTTGTAAGAGCTTTTTTTTAGAAATAAAGTGTGATAATATACATATATGGTGAAAGCTTGTCATCAAATAACTTTGAGGTGAAATGCTAACTTTTATTATTAAAAGAACTGGGGCAACAAAGATCATCTCTAGACACTTTCTCATTAGCCAACTCTCTCAAAAATTTAAACTTATGATGAAAGTACATGAATAGTTAAATATTATATTTCTAACAAGATTTAGTATTACGTGGGACTAACATATCTTTCTATGCATGCAGGGAGAAGATTGGGAAGGGGAGTTGTTATTGATATTGAAGACAGTGATGAAGATGAGTGCAATTCACAAGCTACATTGAATAGAAAAGTGACTACTACTCCAATTATTGCAGAAAATGAACATCTAAGTTCATCAGGAGCACTCCAGAAAAACCTTCCAACAGGAGTGGCTGAACCCATTGGAATTCTGAAAAGGGAATTTGCTTCTTTTCGTGAATTTGGTACAAATATCAATATCTTGGATAGCTTAGATAGTGATACTTCTAGTTCTAGTTCCAGTTCCTCTGCTGGTTCACTTGATTATAGTCTCCCTCTGCCTTCCTTTACATTCAAAAGGATGAGAACTGATGCATCCAGCATTGGATTGAACTCTTCAACAAGGTAAATGGGCTGCACATATTTTAGTTAGGAAAAACAATGCTTGGCACAGTAACATTTTGTTGTATGAATCACAAAAAGTAATGTCATTTGGGTATAGGAGAAAAAAAGTGGGAAAGAGAGGGAGAAAAGTTGATTGTGATGTATGAAGTTAGTTATAGTTTACCCCTACGTAGCACCGACACGGGACACGTGACACGATACGACATGATACTCCGACACGTTAATTCTAAAAAATGTTAGATTCCGACACGTTAGGACACGTTTTGATATTAAATAATATTTTAAATTTATGTAGTGTATATTATATTTAATATTCACTAATTTAACAAAAAAATGAAATTAAACTTATAATATTCATCAATTTTGCAAAGAAACATAAGATATCCCAAATATTTATATTAAACTCAATAAAATGGTAATTGTAATCCAACGAATCTAATAGTTGGAACTAAAAATTCAACGCAATGTAACATTTGAACCTTTTTTTGAATTTCTATAACGAATGTAGGAGTGTCGGGCAATGTCGGGGTGTTGGACACGACACGTCAGGATTTTTGAAGTGTCGGTGCTTCATAGGTTTACCCAATAAATACCGACCTTAAAATGGATATTCGATTTTCAGAATAATGTAACTATTATTCAAAACTCTCCCTCATTTCCGTATTCCTTTACATTTGTATTGATGTTCATATTGATATATGCTAAATATAGCTATGTGCACTGTTCACGCAATGTGTTATATTTTTGTCCAATGATGTATTATCATATTATTTATTGAATTTAACAAACGGATGTTATATATTATATATATATAATATATAGTACATGATAAAAAAATGCATTAAGAGTATATTAAAATTGACAGTATATATATATATATATATATATATATATATATATATATATATATATATATATATATATATTCACCTAAAAACTTTGGGGGACAGTAAAGATATTATATTTATTTCCAACTTTGTATGGTTATGATAAATTTAAAATTTTAAAACCTTTGTATGGTTATGATTCCCCATATTTAATGTTTTATATTTATTTCCACCTTTGGGAAAATGGCTTTTACATTATAAAACGAGTAGAGGAAGAGATAAAAGAAAAGGGGTATATAAGAGAGAGAGAGTTTTGTTAATTGTCCTATATCTTTTCATAATTTCATTCATATTTTTCATGCTATATAGCAACACTATCGATTCTGTTTTAACATAATTACAACAAAATCACCAAAACAACCCAAAGTGCAATGAAATTCTTAAGCAAAGAGGAAAACAATAAACTAAGTACGGTGGGATCAGTTATAGGCCTTGAAAATCTTAGCCATTTAAGTGTGACAGGATTCCAAATACTGGGCCTAATCACAATTGCTGCTCCATTTTTATTATGTCCCTGTTGGGTGGGGTGGGTTGAATTGCTTGACCCACTATACAAAGAGATTTATTTTTATTCGTGTTCCCCTCCTTTTTCACAAATTCCTTGTGTATATTTTTTAAGAACTAATTCGACCTTCCCCTGAAAAATCATTTCATTTGATAATTATAATTTAATATTATTTTAATTATAATAATCAGTGAAAGTCCTTTTCCAGGAAAATATAGCCTCCATTTTCTCTCATCTTTCTGCTCTTTCCTTCACCATCACCCTCCTCGTTCTCACTTTCAATCGTGCAAACCAAGTTGTGTTAGAGAATATAATATAAATCATTAAAAAGGCCCTTACCTACTACTTGGTTTTGGGTGTAATGGTTCTTTAACTTCGTATCAGAGCTTCAGGGACCAAGAGGTCACAGGTGGAATTACGAGGAATTACGAAAAACACAAGGGAGACTAAAAAAATGGGCTTGTACAACACAAGACAGATCGATAATGGGCTTGTGTCATATTCCACGCTTCAAGCCCAAAGGGCTCTTGCGTGAGGGGTGTATTAGATAATATAATATAAATCATTAAAAAGACCTTTACCTACTACCTTAAGGTTTTGGGTGAAATGGTTCTTGTTGAAATATATTTGAATTCAAAATTATGTATTGTTAGGCTGTTTGTAGTTTGTTAGACTAATATGCAGTAATTGATTGTATAGAGATTTGAATAGATGAATTAGTTACCTAGTTATCAGCAATTAGTTTTACTAGCCTATTGTATAAAAAGACCCCTCATTGAGGTAAAGAAATATCAAGCAAGAATGAATTCTTATGTAACTGTTTTGTAACATGGTACCAGAAGCCTTGGTTCTAAATAACTTTTGAAAAAAAAAATCCATTACTTTCCCTTTTCTTCCGTTTTATTTTTTTCTTCTTCCGTTTCCTTTTCTTCCGTTTTATTTTTTCTTCTTCCGCTTCAGCAATTAGTTCCCTTTCCGTTTTAATCCATTATTGTTCCCTTTTCTTCCGTTTTTTTCCGTTTCAGCAATTAGTTCCCTTTTCTTCCGTTTCAGCAATTAATTCCATTTTCCGTTTTTTTCCTTCCAAAGCCCATTACTGTTCATCAAACCCACCATTCATTACAAATGGAAACACCCGAATCAAATCCCTCATCCCCACAATCGAATCCCTCATCCCCTGAACGAAACCCTGCCATCAGCAACCCATCACCCATAATCATCCATCAAGATTCATCGTCCTTCCCTGTTTCCATCATCCTAGATGAATCCAACTACCCCATATGGTCCCAATTGATGGACATGAGGATCGGCGCCAGAAACAAAACCGGTTTCCTCACCGGAACCAAATCGAAACCCCCCACCACTAATCCTGCTTTCGACACTTGGGTCACAGAGAACAAGAAGGTTAAGAGTTGGCTCATTGATTTCATGAGTCCTTCCCTCATGCCTCGATTTCTCCGTTTGGATACAACATCAGAGATATGGGAGGCTTGCAAGCGTACCTACTATGACGGGTCTGACGAAACGGTGCTCTTCAAATTGAATCAAAAATCATTCACGATGAAGCAACAAGGGCGTCCGTTGGCCACATATTACAATGATCTTCTTGCAATTTTTCAAGAAATTGATCACCGCACGGCATCTCAGGCATCCACCGTCGACGGAGTTGTCCACCTTCATTCTGCCATGGTTCGCCTCAGAGTCCACATTTTTCTCAGTGGATTGGACTCCGAATTTGACAACCTCCGAGGAGAAATCCTTCGCAAGGAACCGAAGCTGGACTTGGAAGGATCGTATGCCTTTGTTCGCCGTGAAATAAATCAAAGGAACACCTTGGATTCTGCTCGTCCCTCCCCTGACTCCAATGCATTGCTGACTCGTCCTTCTGGTCCTTTGAAACCATGTAAGTCCTCCTTATCTTCCTCTGGAAAAATGCCTCAATTTTCTTGCACTCACTGTGGGGCTAGTGGTCACTCCAAGCAACGATGTTTTGAGATCATTGGTTATCCCGAATGGTGGGATTTCAATAAGCAACCGCGCCAGAAAGCTCCTGCCCCTGCCACCAGACCTGATGCTGCTGCTGCTGCTTCGGTTGTAATCCCTGCCTCACCTGCTGCTTACGTTGCACATCAGGGACATATTGGTAACACTCTTGCTTTATCTACATTTACTAGAAATCATACTTGGGTAATTGACACTGGTGCTTCAGATCATATGATTAGAGATTCTTCTGATTTACATAATTGTGAACCTTGCATTTTGCCTTGTATCTCCACGGCAAATGGGGAGACTTCTCCCATCACTGGCCAAGGATCCATTTCCTTATCGCCCCATTTATTCCTGGATTTTGTATTGGTGGTTCCCTCCTTAGAATTTAACCTCTTATCTGTTTCGCGAATTACTGCATCCTTGAACTGTACTGTTATTTTTTGGCCTGATTTTTGCTTGTTTCAGGACATCTCAACTCGGATGACAATTGGTTATGGTGTTAGACGTGGAAAGCTTTATTTTTTGGATTTGAATCATGTTTGTGTCTCCGCTGTCAAGTCTTTCAATACTACTGCTGCTAATAAAGCTTCTTCCTATGTTTGGTTGTGGCATAATAGATTAGGACATCCATCTTTTACATACTTAGAAAAGTTGTTTCCCCAAATGTTTTCCCATTTGAATAAGGCTGATTTTAAATGTAACACATGTGAATTGGCCAAAAGCCATCGTGTCTCCTATCTTCCAAGTATAAATAAAAGCAGTATTCCATTTCAAGTGATTCATTATGATGTTTGGGGTCCCTCTCGGGAACCGTCTTTATCTCTTGCACGGTATTTTGTAACGTTTATTGATGAGTGTACTCGTATGACTTGGGTGTGTATTCTGAAAACCAAAAGTGAAGTTTTTAATGCTTTTAAACGCTTCCACTCTTTAATCCTCACTCAGTATAACTCTCATATTCAGATTCTACAAACAGATAACGGGACAGAATATACCAACCATACATTTACCTCTTTTTTGGTTGATAAAGGCATCAAACATCAAACATCCTGTACGTATACCCCGCAACAGAATGGTCTAGCTGAAAGGAAAAATAGGCACTTATTAGAAGTTGTTCGAGCTTCCCTCTTCGGAATGCATGTTCCCAAACATTTTTGGGGAGAGGCAGTCCTCTCTGCTGCCTATCTAATCAATAGAACACCTTCTAATGTCCTTGGTTTCAAAACCCCTCAACAAACACTTGAATCCTATTTTTCTATCTCGCATGTTTCAAATTTGGAACCACGAATCTTTGGATGTTGTGCCTATGTCCATACTCCTAAACCATTACGTCACAAGTTGGACCCATGTGCTACTAAATGTGTCTTTGTTGGATATTCGGATTCCCAAAAAGGATACCGATGTTTTGATCCTATTCTCCATAAACTACATATCACTTTGGATGTTACTTTTCATGAATGGAAGCCTTTTTTTTCAGGGGAGTACTAGATTCTTCTCCTCAGGGGGAGACACCTTATGAACCAATTGGAGGAGAAGTCTCTATATATTTTAATTCTAACTCTGATACAACTGAAAACACTTCTGAGGCAATAGACAATATCATGCATTCAGAAACAGGAAGTCCACATCTAACTCCAAACACTGATTCATCATCAAGAGATGTTCCAGAACAACATCATACTCTTGAGCAACACCTTGATCCCAATCTTGAGGTAAACTCTGAATCTGAACGACACTCCACTGAGGTAAATTCTGAACCTGAACCACCCATTCATCCTTCTATACGGCATTCTATAAGATCAACCAAAGGAATTCCTAGGAAAGTCTATGAACCAGATTTACAAGCAAAGGCCAAATACCCTATTAACAATTATGTATCAACTCACAGGTTATCTAATTCATATGCTCTAACAGTAAATCAATCATCTACTGTATGCATTCCTAACAATGTACAGGAAGCACTTGAAGACCCCAGGTGGAAAGAAGCCATGAACATTGAGTTAGAAGCTTTGCAGAAAAATTTAACATGGGAGCTTGTTCCTCTACCCGAAGGCAAGAGAACCATTGGTTGCAAATGGGTGTATACTGTAAAAGTGAAAGCTGATGGAAGCATTGACAGGTTTAAGGCACGGTTAGTAGCCAAGGGATTCAACCAAAAATATGGCATTGACTACCAAGACACGTTCGCACCTGTAGCCAAGCTGAATACAATCCGAATTCTTCTTTCTCTTGCAGCAAATAGGGATTGGCCACTCAAATAATTTGATGTGAAGAACGCCTTTCTAAATGGAGATCTCAAGGAAGAAGTGTATATGGATGCACCACCTGGTGTTAAGACACAATCCAACCCCATAACAAAGGTATGCAAGTTAAAAAAGGCATTGTATGGTCTTAAACAGTCTCCAAGAGCATGGTTTGGGAGATTTTCATCAGCTATGAAGAAATTCGGGTATAATCAAAGTAATGTTGACCATACCTTATTTATAAAGCGACAAAGAGGAAAAATCACTGCTCTAATTGTGTATGTGGATGATATAGTGATTACTGGAGATGATTTAGAAGAAATAAAAAAATTAGAAGAATGCTTGAGCACTGAATTTGAAATGAAAAGCCTGGGAGAGCTCAAATACTTTCTAGGAATTGATATCTCAAGATCAAAACAGGGGATTTCTCTCTCTCAAAGAAAGTACATCCTAGATCTATTAACAGAAACCAGAATGTTAGATTGCAAGCCATCTGAAACTCCTATGGAAATGAATCACAGGCTTGGAATATATCCTGATCAAATAGCTACTGATATTGGGAGATACCAGAGATTAGTAGGAAGACTTCTCTATTTGTCTCACACTCGTCCTGATATTGCTTATGCAGTAAGTGTGGTAA
The DNA here is from genome assembly GCA_032173675.1 of Gastrolobium villosum. Taxonomy (NCBI): domain Eukaryota; kingdom Viridiplantae; phylum Streptophyta; class Magnoliopsida; order Fabales; family Fabaceae; genus Gastrolobium; species Gastrolobium villosum. Next base: position 9,726 of record JAVKPL010007238.1, on the reverse strand, counting down.
GTAGGTTTATGCATTCCCCAAGTGTTGATCATATGGATGCGGTGTTGCGCATTCTGAAATATTTAAAAGGAACTGTTGGAAGAGGATTATTGTTCAGAAAAAATAGCACATCTCACATTGAAGGATTTTGTGATTCGGATTGGGCAGGAGATAAGACGACTAGGCAATCAACATCAGGGTATTTTACATTTGTGGAAGGTAATTTGGTTACTTGGAAGAGTAAGAAACAAAAAGTGGTTGCTAGATCAAGTGCAGAAGCTGAATACAGAGGAATGGCACAAGGAGTATGCGAGTTACTTTGGATAAAAAGAACTCTACAAGATCTAGGTTTGTTTCAAGATCAACCTATGAACCTTCACTGTGACAACAAGGCTGCCATACAAATTGCACATAATCCCATTCAACACGATAGGACCAAACATGTTGAAATTGACAGGCATTTTATAAAGGAAAAGCTTGATGAAGATATAATCCGCTTCCCATTTATTAAGTCTGAAAAACAACTTGCTGATGTTCTTACCAAAGCCGGACCTGCAAAATATTTCAAGAAGCAATAGACAAGTTGGGCATGATTGATATCTTTGCACCAACTTGAGGGGGAGTGTTGAAATATATTTGAATTCAAAATTATGTATTGTTAGGCTGTTTGTAGTTTGTTAGACTAATATGCAGTAATTGATTGTATAGAGATTTGAATAGATGAATTAGTTACCTAGTTATCAGCAATTAGTTTTACTAGCCTATTGTATAAAAAGACCCCTCATTGAGGTAAAGAAATATCAAGCAAGAATGAATTCTTATGTATATGTTTTGTAACAGTTCTTTAAGTAATTGCATAATATAAGTATAAAAGTCTTCATTCTGATATCGGATCACCTCGTCTGCCAGTTGATTAAAGAGGACATTAAGATGGGTCATAATAATATAACAAAAAACAAGTGCTAAAGATCAAATTTGAATATGGATTAACTAAACAATTAATTATAATTTAAAAAAATACCTTTAGCTACGTACTAATTAAGAAATTGAAACTAATGAGAAATAATTGATATTAAAATGAATAAATATATAAGAAAGAATCATAAATTTATCTTTCATCACGTTTATTATATTTTATTTGTAAATGAAAACATTTAAAAAAAATGGTGTCTATTGTCTTGACTTTGCCTCCCCTATCCATAATGTCTAAGTGCTTATTAGGAATCTGATTCCATTTTCTATAAAAATTTGTTAACCAAACAAATCTGATTCCATTTTCTATAAAAATTTGTTAACCAAACAAAAATACATTACGAATCACGAGAAGAGACAATATTATTTGAAGGGAGGGGAGCGATATAAGAGAGATCGATTAAAAGAATAAAGGAAGAAGTAACTTGTAATTAAATTAGTTCATAATTTTATTTTTGATTGATAGACGGTCAAGGATGAACTAAGAGATAATTAGTTTTTGAATTTTTTTACTTACATAATTCTTGTTTGTTAGATGTGCCTGAAGTCCGAACCGTTCGATTAATTTGATTTTGAATTTTAATGTCTTCACCCTTTTTATAAATTGCGACTCTTACGAATTAAATTTATTATCTTTTGAACCAGTTAAATCTTAAGATTTAATTGATTCGCCGTACAATTTTCATTTAACATGTCTTTTTTTTTTTTTTGGTAAGCTCATTTGACTTATTCTTTATTAAGATGGGACTTGATCGATTAAATTTGAATTTTTATTAGCATATTCTACCCCAAAAAAAAAGAGCATTTTTCCTACCTCAAAGATGAGAATCGTACAAGATTCCCGGTTATCCCGTTTCAAATATGGGATTTATAAGAGTTATGTCGTAGAAAAAGCGTTTGTGTTATGTTATAGAGATTCGTTTTGCGTGTCAGAAATTTTTTTTTGCTGCGGGACTCACAAAATATTGTGAGTGTAGGAGATTTTTTTTCTAATCATGTTAAATTATAGATGATAAACCCTTCAAATATTTGGCTTGTCGTGAGCGGTAGTTTGGTAAGGGAATAAATTTTAGATTCTAAAAAAATTGATATTCAAAACTCTAATGACTCACAATTAGAGCTGTTTGGAGTACATGATAAAGAAGATATGATAGGATAACTCATCATATCCTATTTTTATCTCTTGTTTGGTGGGTCAATAGGATATGATTAGCTTATCCTATTATCTCATTTTATCCTATCCAATACATGATTTCTTATTCTATTGGATGAGCTGGATTAGGACTCAACATGATAACATACCAATATTAGATACCCAATATATCTCTATACTATCCAATATATTCCTATCCTACCCAATATATTTGTATTTATTGTATTATATTTTAATTTTTCTTTCTCCTTTCACATAATCTTATCAGATAATCAGGTGCTCATAAAACACAAGACATGATATAGACTTACCAACTCCATATCATACTCTATACTTATCAACCTCCATATCATATCCTACAATTATTATATCTTGTACAAACACCAAACGAGCACTTAGTATAAGCACCGTCAAAATTTCCTACAAAAATTAGATTCTCAGGTGTGCCGGCGGTGGTATGAGCTTGACTCATCACGTGACGATTGCTCTTTGTTACACCACCATGCTGGACTGCCTCCGACGGCGGTTCCTGCACCTGGAGTCGCTAAAGCTGAAGAGGAAGCGAAGAGCTGCAATGTTCAACTTGATACCTCAGGATTGGGGAGGTGAGGTCACATGACACTTTGGGTCAGAGAGATTTCTCAATATTTTGGTTGTATCAAAAGTCTCCATTTTCGCCGTATGATTGTTAGGGATTCAGATATTCAGCTTCTTGCACACTCACGTGGTGACGTTCTTCATGCTCTTAAGCTTGATAAGTGTTTTGGGTTTTCCACTTATGGCCTTAAGCCCTTAACTACATTGGTCAATTTTGCAAAGCTGGGTGAAGAAAACCGAGGGAAGGTGGATTGTCTCACAAAGGATACTTTTGTAAAAGCAGCAAACATTTTCATATTATTTGAAAATCAACCAGACGTATAATTTAAAAATAAAATAAAAAACATTTTTGATAATATTTTGACTTACTAAACAGTTTTTTTTTTATTTTTTTTTTTGAAAATTTATTTTTCCAACATATTCTTGAGAATTATAATTTTCAGAAAAAAAATAAATTTTCTTGTATCAAACAGCTTTAAGAGTATTTGGTAGAGGATTTTTTTAGATATCCCGGAAAATGAGGATAGGTTTTCAAGAAAACAATGTTTTGTATCATACTTCAAAAAAATTTGGTGAGAAATTGATTTAATTGGGAATTCATTTTATGTATAAATTGTGAATAAAAATTCCATCTAGGATTATTGGGAAAATAGAAAAAAAAAGGTGAAAAAATTGATAAGAATTAAGAAATTTATCCAATATTCTCAATATTATTTTTTATCTACTAAATAATTTTTTGAAAACGTTCGTAAAATATTGACTTTTCCATCGTATTCCCAAAAATATGTTTCTCACATAAAAAATAATTTCTCTCCTGTCAATCGGTTAAATATCATTACTAGAAAAATATGAAAGGGTTCAACGGAAAAAGGCATATTGTTATTGGGAAAATCCTTATATTAAATAAGTTTTTCTTTATATATATCTTTCGATAATTGCATTTTTTTATTATTATATTTTTTCAGATAACGAAGTTCATAAATTTATCTTTATAATATAAAATATTTTATCTCTTTTGACAAGATATTAATAAGATCTATTCTTAATATAATAAAATGAGAGGCTGCTTACGGTCCATTCGTTAAAGTCCCTATCCTAAAGTCAAGCATGTACTAGACAAAAATGGTAGGTAATAAGTAATGCGAGACAACGACAGAGAAACAAACAATTAGTTTACATTGTTCAATAGTGAAAATTGATTCCTTTCCAATTCCAGTAAAAAGAAACTTTTTCTTTTAATTTTTTTATTTCTTGATATCTTCAAAATGGAATTTTCTAAAATGGTCCGGATCAAATTAAAAAACCATGGTCCCTCTCACTGACAATTTCCAATTTCTCCCTATATTTTTAACAAAATTTCCATTTTACCCCTTATATAACACGGGTCACAGGTCCAACTGCTCTGCTCCTGTACCATAGAATAGCTGCACCTCCAAAATTCATAGGATACAATGTATGGAAAAGTTTAAAAAAATCCCTATAAATTTTTAAATCATTTATATTTTTATTTAAATTTTTCTTATTATTTATTTTTGGCTTAAAATTTTTTTATCGCTTGCTTTTTTTTATTTAAGGAAATAAATAATAAAATTTTAAGTGTTTTGATAAATAATTATAGGGTAATAGTTTTGTCATGTAGTAGAAGATAAATATTACCTTCAGAAGGAGAGAAAAAAAAATCAAGAGACATCATAAATTTATGTGTAGGAGATAGATTCTATTTTATGTAACACCAGACTAATAAATCCCGTGATTATAAAAAAAAGTTAGGGGAAAGTTTTGAAGTTTTCCCTACTACTTATAAACCCAATACTCAACGCAGTTCGGAACAAAAACTTTCTACAAAATTAGCCACGTAGCTTTCTGATTCATATCATGGAGCTTTGGATCAACTACACTTCCCTCCTCATCTTCTTTTGCTTCCTATTCTTGATACTAAACACATTCAAGAGATCAAATACCAAGAAACCCACCAAAAATTTTCCACCAGGACCAAGAAAATTACCTCTTATAGGGAACATACATCAGTTTGGTGGTTCCCTACCCCATCACACACTACGAGACATGGCAAACGAATATGGACCCTTGATGCACCTCCAACTTGGAGAGTTATCAAATGTTGTAGTTTCTTCACCTGAAATAGCTGAAGAGATTTTGAAAACACATGATGTCATCTTTTCAAACAGGCCTTTTCTTCTATCTGCCAAAATTATTTCTTACGATTCAACAAACATTGCCTATTCTCCTTATGGAGCTTATTGGAGGCAACTAAGAAAAATTTGTACCATAGAGCTATTAAGTGCTAAGAGAGTTCAATCATTCAGTTACATAAGGGAAGAAGAGGTGTCAGCACTCATCGGAACAATCTCAGCAAATGAAGGATCGGTTATCAATCTTAGCAAAGAAATTTTCTTATTGACAAATGCCATAACAGCTAGAAGTATTATTGGTAAAAAGTGCAAAGACCAAGAATTATTCATATCAAGTATAGAAGCAGTATTAAAGCTAGCAGGAGGTTTCTTTGTTGCTGATCTCTATCCTTCAATCAAAGTGCTTCCATATATTACTAGGATTAGAGCTAAATTAGAAAGGCTAAGGGATGAGATTGATAGGATACTGGACAACATCATCAAGGAACACAAAGAAAACAAGAGGGGTCATTGTGAATCAGAGGAGGATCTAGTTGATGTGATCATGGGGTATCAAATACCTGCTAAGACCAAGGTCATTGTCAACTTTTGGGCAATTGGAAGAGACCCCAAGCATTGGATTGAGGCTGAAAAATTCAAACCTGAGAGATTTCTTGATTACCCAATTGATTACAAAGGCTCAGATTTTAAATACATACCATTTGGTGCTGGAAGGAGGATATGCCCAGGAATGACATTTGCCATGCCAAATGTTGAGATACCACTTGCTAAAATGCTTTATCATTTTGATTGGAAACTTCCCAATGGAATGAACCATGAAGAATTTGATATGACAGAGTCCTTTGGTGCAACAGTGAGAAGAAAATGGGTCGGCTCCATTGTTGGGTCGTGGTGACTGGAGAGACCAGAGGAAGCAAAACAACATGAGCATCTCCGAACTGGTTTCAAAGTTGCGAGACACGTTTCGGACGAGCGATTTTGACCGTGTTGAAGAGATCCTGATGGCCAGGGAAGCAAGGCTCAAATCAGAAATTGAAGAGAAGAATAAGGAAATTGAGTTGCTCCAAGAGAAAATTGGTTTTGAAAGGTTGGAAAGGATCAATGCTGAGTTGGAGCTGAAGAGGGTGAAGGAAGAAAGGTATGAGATGTCGGTGAAATCGGATGAGAATAATAATAATAATGATGTTAAGGTTGTGAAAGAGTGTGAAAGATGCAAACTTGCGGAGTTGAAGAGAAAAGGGGTTGGTGATTATGGTGATGCAAATGTTAATGCTGTTGATGAAGTGGAAGGTGAAAAGATTGAGGTTTTGGCTGAAAAGAAGAGATGGGTTGGTGAGAGAGGTGTTGTTGGTGATGTGAGGAGTGAGAACAGCTTGTTGTTGAAGGTGGAGAGATGGAAAAGGAAGTTTTGTGAGTTCAATGAGGGGAAGAAAATGATTGAAACTGATGTTCGTGGCTCTGCAATTTTGAAAAGGAATGAAGATGTTAATGCTTCTTTGGGTGCAGGCACAGGACAGAAAGATGGTCTAGGTCTTGGTGCTACAGGTATGCAGATTCCAAGACTTTTATTCTCCATGTGCATTTGAATATAATTTTTTAAAATAAAATAAAATAAAAAAACAAAAATTAATGCTACTTTCCCAAATATTCCAAGACACATTATGTTTGGGCGCTTTATTTTGTCAATTTTGATATAATGCAGAGTCCTTATTGATGGTCAATTTATTAGTATTTCAATCCTTATTCCATCCTTCTATGGCCAAATAAAGTGGGGAAACAAAGAATCATCATGTCAAACAGATTCTTAATATTATTGACCTTTTGTATGCCAGTCCTCCTATTTGATAATTTATTTATTTTTCCTTGACCTTTTGTTTTGCCTGGATATGGGATGTCCTACCATATCTAAACTTAATGAAAGCATAGATCTTCAATCAAAGGCTGGATTTTCCATGAATGTTGGGAAAATTACCAATATTTTATTTGGGTTACAGAGTCTACAGCTCTGCATTTCCCAAGCTTTTGCTTGAAGTATTTTGTTGGCAAATCTAACACGAACTAACTCTCCCAAAAATTTGACCTGAAGGGTCATAAATTGTTTTATATTATGTTTTCAATGTGTCCTCTTTTGTAAGAGCTTTCTAGAAATAAAGTGTGATAATATACATATATGGTGAAAGCTTGTCATCAAATAACTTTGAGGTGAAATGCTAACTTTTATTATTAGAAGAACTGGGGCAACAAAGATCATCTCTAGACACTTTCTCATTAGCCAACTCTCTCAAAAATTTAAACTTCTGATGAAAGTATATGAATAGTTAAATATTATATTTCTAACAAGATTTAGTATTACGTGGGACTAACATATCTTTCTATGCATGCAGGGAGAAGATTGGGAAGGGGAGTTGTTATTGATATTGAAGACAGTGATGAAGATGAGTGCAATTCACAAGCTACATTGAATAGAAAAGTGACTACTACTCCAATTATTGCAGAAAATGAACATCTAAGTTCATCAGGAGCACTCCAGAAAAACCTTCCAACAGGAGTGGCTGAACCCATTGGAATTCTGAAAAGGGAATTTGCTTCTTTTCGTGAATTTGGTACAAATATCAATATCTTGGATAGCTTAGATAGTGATACTTCTAGTTCTAGTTCCAGTTCCTCTTCTGGTTCACTTGATTTGGATAGTCTCCCTCTGCCTTCCCTTACATTCAAAAGGATGAGAACTGATGCATCCGGCTTTTTGACCCTTATGACCCTTATTTAATAATTAATTACTAATTTGACCCTCATTTGAAACTAATTCGAAAATTTAACCCCTCCCAAAAACATAACACCAATCTGCCCCTGTTTGACCGTTGACCACGAAGCCTACCCGAGTACACAGCTACGTACCCGGGTATTTTTTGAATTTTTTGTCCTACCCGGGTAGATAGGTGTGTACCCGGGTAGATTTTTACATTTCTGAAAATCCTTTGCATTACTTACCCGGGTACAAAGGTGTGTACCCGGGTAGGTGTCTCAGAAAAAGGGAAGCGCGAGATGCTGTTTTGAAAGTGTGTCTTTCTCCCAATATTTAATATGATATTAGCCGAAACATTATGAGCTGATGATGGACGTAATAGATTAATACATTGTGATATATAACCATATCCACTATAAGTGAATTCTATGATAGGGGAAGCAAAAAACTTGATTGCAGAGAGTTTAGTAATACCCAGCTTACAGTAAATGACAAGAGCATCCGTGGAAAACACTAAAAAACAAGTTTTTTTTAATGCATATACCCCAAGACATGGCAGCCTCCATCATAAACTCTCTGGGATATTAAGCCCATCAGCCCAACATTTCCTCCACCATACACCAAGTCTATACTCCGCTTAACCTGTCATTCACGCCACAAAACAAAAATACAAAACACAGACAAAGATGATGATGATGAATTTTTCACGCTTAACCTGGCGTGAAAATAGATCCAAGAGAGAATCCATAGTTGAGGCAATGACTGCTAATGATCTGCTCTCAATTGAGGCAAAAACCTTCGCAACAAACAGCACCAAGTTACATGCATTTGACACATAAACTGCCATCCTCTTACTCTTTGCTAGTTTCTTCATTTCATCCTGAGAAACATAATGCATGTTGATTTAGTAGAATTATCCTTATGGATTTAAACAAATCATTTATTTGCATGCGTTTGAGGTTATCGAATATGATTTGAAATTTATAGTCAAAACTGGTTAGTGCTGCTGCTCATTCTATGACAAATTATAAGTGAATCATGGTGATAGAATAATCAACCTCCGCTTAGCATGAATGCATTTTGTGCTATGCATAGACACAGTGAAAAATTCATCATCATCATCTTTGTCTGTGTTTTGTATTTTTGTTTTGTGGCGTGAATTACAGGTTAAGCGGAGTATAGACTTGGTGTACGGTGGAGGAAATGTTGGGCTGATGGGCTTAATATCCCAGAGAGTTTATGATGGAGGCTGCCATGTCTTGGGGTATATGCATTAAAAAAAACTTGTTTTTTAGTGTTTTCCACGGATGCTCTTGTCATTTACTGTAAGCTGGGTATTACTAAACTCTCTGCAATCAAGTTTTCTGCTTCCCCTATCACAGAATTCACTTATAGTGGTTATGGTTATATATCACAATGTATTAATTTGTTACATCCATCATCAGCTCATAATGTTTCTACTAATATCATATTAAAATATTGGGAGAAAGACATTCCAAAACAGCATCTGGCGCTTCCCTTTTTCTCAGACACTTACCCGGGTACACACCTATGTACCCGGGTAAGTAATGCAAAGGATTTCCAGAAACGTAGAAATCTACCCGGGTACACACCTATCTACCCGGGTAGGACAGAAAATTCAAAAAATACCCGGGTACGTAACTGTGTACCCGGGTAGGCTTGGTGGTCAACGGTCAAACAGGGCAGATTGGTTTTATGTTTTTGGGAGGGGTTAAATTTTCGAATTAGTTTTAGATGAGGGTCAAATTAGTAATTAATTATTAAATAAGGGTCATAAGGGTTAAAAGGGATGCATCAGTTCTTACATAGTTTTGAATGTAAGGGAAGGCGAAGGGAGACTATCCAAATCAAGTGAACCAGAAGAGGAACTGGAACTAGAACTAGAAGTATCACTATCTAAGCTATCCAAGATATTGATATTTGTACCAAATTCACGAAAAGAAGCAAATTCCCTTTCAGAAAATTGCAATGGGTTCCACCACTCCTGTTGGAAGGTTTTTCTGGAGTGCTGTGATGAACTTAGATGTTCATTTCTGCAATAATTGGAGTAGTAGTCACTTTTTTATTCAATGTAGCTTGTGAATTGCACTCATCTTCATCACTGTCTT
>JAVKPL010007237.1:0-29752 GCA_032173675.1 Gastrolobium villosum | reverse complement strand
TTTGCTGCTGGTGCTTTCTCCAATATTCTATTTGATTCAAAACAAGACCAAAGATTTAAGACTCACACTATCTCTTTACAAAACACGACAACTAACGACAAAAAGGGAAACATAGAGTGAGAAAGCTTACAAGGTGTAGAACAGAACGCTGAGGTTAGGAATGTTTTGCTTGAATGCTTCCCATGAACTCTTTACTTAAAGCTTCTTGGCCTCTAGTGAAAGCAGCCATGTTCTTTTTTTTTTCTTTCCCCTTTCTGTTATTTGAATTCTCCAATGCAATAATTTGTGTCCAATACTTGTTTATTTATATAGGAGGCTTTGGAGAAGAGCTGAAGCTGGTTTCTTGTCATTGTTATTGAAAGTATCTCTTGCCTTGTGGTGGGTCATTTGCATGACCAAGAGGCAACAGATAATAATATTTTTAAATATTTAATCAAATGAAATTTTTGATTGATCAGAGTACGTAAGTATATAATTTAATTTTATTTTAAAACTTTAAAATAGTTAATATAATTTCTTTTAGTCTTTATCTAACTAATATAATTATTAATTCAAATAAAATGTTGATATAGAAATTTTTATTCATGTATATTTTTCTTTTTGATATAGAAATTTTTCCCCTGCTACACTCGCATAAAAGTGAGTGGTCCCATGATATCCTACTAATTTTTTTCCTCTTTTCTTAATATAATGGAACTCACCAACTTTTATATGAGTCTAACAAAAAAAAATTTGCAATAAAAACTGAAATATTTTCCCCAAACTTTAGGCTTTGTTTCGGAGTTTGGAGGGGAAAGGGAAGAAAAAAAAATTTAGGAGTTAGTCTAAGGAGGGAAAGGAAAAGGAGAGTTTTATTAATCTCTTCTCTTATTTGTGAGTTTAAAAAAATTGCTAAGGGAATTGGAATTCTGCAAAATCCTTAAAAACCCTCCTAGCCATTAAAATTAAAGTTCCCCCAATTTGGAGATTTGATGGGAAAATATTGGAAATTACTTATTTACACTTAGCATCAAAATGTAAAATCTACATAAATGTGACATTGTTAAAAAAGTCTCAAATATCGAAAGAATTTATTGACGAAAAATATTTCATCAAAAATAGTAACAAAATTTTTGATGAAAATCATATTACGTCGAAAATAGAGACGATTTTTTTTTCGTCGAAACTAAAGAGAAAATTAGAGACGGAACAAGATTTGGCCATAATCACTGACATAAATTTTAACAGAAAAAATTCAGTTAAAATTCTTATTAGAAACAAAATTCTGCCGAAATTTTTAACAAAAATATTTCAGTCAAACTTTTCAACAAAAAACATTTCCATAAAAAAAATTCGATGGAAAACAACTCCGTCAAAATTCTTGTCGGAAAATATTTTCGTCAAAATTTTCAAGAGAACATATTTCGAGCAAAATTTCTCGACGAAATTTTATTTTTGCTAAAATTTGTGACAAAAAAACATTTTTGTAAAAAACTCTAACGGAAATTTTTTTTTTTGTCAAAATTATTTACGGAATCTAAATTTTATCAAAACATTTTCCTCAAATTATTTGACAAAAAAATATATTCGTCAAATTTTTTTACAAAAAATATTTCCCTCGAAGTTTTTGAAGAAACACATTTCAATTGAAATTTTAGACAAAAAAATTTCCGTAAAAGATTTTGACAAAAAATATTTCTGTAAACAATTTTGACGAATTTTTTTTTATCAAAATCCATTACAAAATTTAAATTAAGGAAACATTTCCGTCAAACTTTTTGATGAAAAAAATTTCTTATGACGAAATATATTTTCATAAATTTTTTTCGATAATAAACATTTCTATCAAAAAATTTAGCGGAACACGTTTCCATCGAAAGTTTACGACGAAAAATATTTCAATAAATTTTTTTGACAAAAAACATTTATGAAAAAAATTTCGACGAAAAAATATTTTAACAAAATTATTTACGGAATCTAAATTTAGTCTAAAGTTTTGACAGAAACAATTCCTTCAAAATTTGACAAAGAAATTTCCGTTGGAATGCAATTACTTTGAAAATTTTGGAAGGAAAATATTTCGTCAAAATTTTTTACAGAATTCTTTTTTTAATCAAAACTTTTATTGGAAACTAAATTCCATCAAAAAATTTGACAGAAGATTTATTTGTGTAAAATTCTCATCGAAAAAAATTTTCGTCGCTTTTCGACGAAAAGTATTCCGACAAAAAAATAATTTTTTGACCGAATTTTCATCGTTTGCATGGTAGAACTTTCGTCGAAAATATAATCTTTTTTAGTAGTGCGAAAAATGTATAGATAATTTTGTTTAGAAATTTTAAATTTAAATTTATTTGTAAAATATAATAATTATATTATTTTTAAAAAGGGTAAAATTGTAAAAATATCTCATTAACCCTTCAATTTATCCTTTACCATTTTTTAGCTAGCAAATAATGGAATGAAATAACAAATTTTCATCATTTACAACGTAGAAACTTCTTCGAAAATATGATCTTTTTCAGTTGTGTGAAAAATGTATAAATAATTAGTTTTAGAAATTTTAACGTTAATTTTATTTGTAAAATATAATAATTATATTATTTTAAAAAAGGATGAAATTGTAAAAGGGAAAAATATTTCTGCAGTTAATGCAAATAAGTTATATGCATTTATTCCCAAAACGACGTCGATTTTTGTATTGAAATCTTAAAAAATTATCAATATAATGATTATTATAACCCTAGAATAAATTAAAATTATAAAAATACCATGATTTCTGCCTCAAAACGACGTCGTATTGGACTTACTAACTGCAAAAAAACAAACTCATTGTAAAAATATCTCATTAACCCTTCAATTTCTCCCTTACTATTTTTTTGTACCTTTATCATTTTTTTAACTCCCAAATAAGGGGAAAAAATACCCTTCAATTTCTTTCATTTCCTCTTTTTGAATTTCCTTCCTTTGCTTCCCCTCCAAACTCTAAAAAAAAAAATTGTTAAGAAATAACTTTTTTTATAACATTAAGAAATAATTTAGATGATGCTCGCTATATTTTTTTTATTTATTTTATTAAACTTCCTTTGTAAAATAATACAAAATTAGAAAGATGTAATATTTTTCAGAAGAATAATAATATTAAAATGCAAGAGGGTTGAGACACGAGGAGGGATCTCACCAAATAAAATTGGACAACACAACATTATATCGGTTGGCTTTTCATGCTTCTGATGGTTGGGATTCAGAGCAGCTTGTGGTGCGTCGTAACGTCATGGCGTTGGAATTGGGTTGTAATGGATACTAGATAATTAATTGCTTCAAAGTCAATAAATAATTTTAATATTTTATATATTGAATGTAAATATATTTTCGGTAAACATAATAAATGTCTTTTAACCGATGTCTTTGGACACTTGTTCATAAATATGGATTGGCTTTTCATGCTTCTGATAGTTGGGATTCGGAGCAGCTTGTGGTGCGTCGTAACGTCAAGGCATTGGAATTGGGTTGTAATTGTTAGGTCCGAGATAGACCATATTGCTATATCGTATGGTATGCGCTCAGAGATAGTGTATATCAACTGTATACTGGGCTTAAAGCTGAGGTCTCAATCACTGCACACAAGCAATAGACTTTACAACCAAGGAGTGATATGTGCTCAATGTGAGTGAGATAAGTTAGGTAATCGAGTAGTGAATACCTGAGATGTTTGAGCTCTTATTTATAGGATTACCTTGCTAGGTTTTCAGCCCACTGAGCTCCCCCATCTTAGTTGGATCTTCCACCCTTCTGTTGAGATCCTATCCGCCCAATAGCCCTGAATCAGCGACTGTTCCAAGCTGTTGAGATATTACAAAATCTCCTAGTGAGATCTTCTAGGGCGGCGGTATCTGATGGTTTCATCATACCCGTAACAGTAATGGACACTAGATATATTAATTTCTTAAAGGTCAATAAATAATTTTAATATTTTATATGGGAAAAATGTTTCTGTATTTATTCTCAAAACGACGTCATTTTGGTATTGAAATCTTAAAAAATTATAAATATAAGACTATTATAACCCTGAAATAAATCAAAATCACAAAAACACTATGATTTCCGTCCCAAAATGACGTCGTATTGAGTTTACTGCAGATAATTTATCTGTAGTAACTGCAGAAAAAGCAAACCCATTTTATATATTGAATGAAAATATTTTTTCCTCAAATTTTCATGTAATTAACATTATAATTGATGATGCCCCGTCACCTTTTTTTAATTAATTTTGTTAAGTCTTCTTTATAAAATAGAAAGAAAAATCTAAAATCTTAAAAATATATTATAATTTTTTGGAAAATAATAATACAAATACGCAAGTGATAAGACCCAATGAGTCATCTTAATTCTTAGCAAATAAATTAGTTGGATAGCGGAGCAATGGGAGAGAAATCTTCATGCAAATTTTTTTTTGAAACAAATATGTTTCATGCAAATTTAATCTCAATGTAAAGTTAATTGTGTAAATGATAGCACTAAGGCTATGGCAGAATATCAGTAAACAACAATAGAGCTATCTCATTTCGAGGGGAGACAATTCCTCCAAGACCATAACTTCTGGAAATATAAACTTCTCATTATTCTTCAAGATAAGATATATAGGCATATATAACCATACTCTCTCACCTATAACCTAAATGAAACTCACACCAACGATTACACACTCAATGCCCTCCCACTCTTATAACATAATGCAATTACAATAACAATCAAATATCTCCTACCGGTCTCAGTGACACACCATTTCCCTGTGTGCTTTACATCTAATAATTCCTTAACCATTTAGGCAGTGTTTTAAAATCTGACTCGAAACGGCCGAGTTGACCCGGGACTCAGTGACCCGGTGGGTTCCCCGGTCTAAGCGGTTAGTTGGCCGCTTCTGCAATCAACCCAGATTGGACCGATTGACCCGACCGAAACCCGGCGACCCAGGTTAGACCGGTTATTCCTCTCTCTCTTTTTGATAATTTTTTTTTGTTGATAAGAACTCTTGAATTAAATCATATTCATATTTTATGATGAATATGATTAAAAGTAAGGTGAAAATAATAAGGTATTTTAGATTAGTACAATTTGTTTATGTAATTTAGTTGCATCTTATAATGATCTCATGAAGTTAAGTGGTGATAAACACTGATGGTCTCATGATCTCATCTCAACAGTGGACACTTTTTTCTTAGTGTATATTTCCTGCATACTATTTGTTATCATGATTTAATTTATCCGTATCATGTCAAGCACAAAAAGTGCATTTAACTTATATTGCAATTTTAATCCAATATTAGGATATGGTCTAGAGCTAGAAGCTTAGAAGTATATAATATTTGCTATTATTAAAAAACAATTTATTTTTTGAAGCTCATTTGATAGTTTTCTTATGTGAGTTTTTATTAATATAAGTAATATTGTTATATTTTTAATATGTGAACAATAAATTCGGTTGAACCCGGTTGAACTAGTGACCCAGTACCTCAATCGGTTCGATGACCGGTCCGAATCTTAAAACACTGCATTTAATCCTAACCTCTGGGCTTCACAATTGATCCATCATATCTTCATCCCAATTCACATTTGCAACCATTGGGCCTTGATATTCTTCTGTAGCAGGCTCATGCATAACATCTGCAACCATTGACCTTGATCTTCTTCTATAGCAGGCTCATGCATAACAATTTACTTTGACGTCGTTTGAGCATTGTCGTTTTTAATTGTTTTTATGTTAGTCATATAGGACAAACATAATGATGAAACAAGTATGACTAACATCAGAAGAATCATTTGGTGTGGCCAATTACCTTTGAGCATGAAATGTATATAGTGTTGAGTTTGTTGAATCTGTTTAACAAGTTTTTATAGAAATAAAAAAAAAATGTTTATTTTAACTTATATATGGCAATAGATCTCAAGTTCAACTGAATCAACTCATCGCCTTCTTAATTTCAGCTGCCAATTTGTCATCAGCTACTTCCCAAACATTGCTCAATTCATCACTCCATTTGTCACCCACTGCTTCCTTCATTGTTTTCAGCATTGCTTCTTTAACCACCTATAAAATATAAATCATTAACTTCGGTTTAGCTCTGATATATTTAAAAAGAAAAAAAAAAGTTCATGTAGAACTTTCAAAATGAGTAATGCTATTGGTATTCGCATTATCTCAATTAATTATTTATATTTATAAATTTTTAGGTTGACCTTAATTAAATATGAAAGAAGTATTCAGCAGAGATAATGAATTAGGAACTCATAATAAATAATTAGTAAACATTGTAATAGATGATAAAGGGTGTTAATAGCATCATCAAAAAATAAACTGATCATAATATACCTTAATTGTTCATTTCTATTGTTTATGTCATAATTTAAATGAAAAATGAGACGGAAGGTGCTTATTTATTGCATTTCTGTATTACCAAAGAAGTGATCATTACACCATGTAAAATTTAAGAATGCATGTGTTGTGTAACATGCATGTTATTGTTTATCGTTAGGAGGATTTTACAATTTCAAGGTAGATCGTTCTTACCATCTCGAAAAACTTTTCAGCATGGCCCTTCCTGGGTACTTCAGCTGGGTCCTTTAGAAATGAGAACATGTTCTTTGCTACTGCTGCTTTAATTTCTCCAATGTACTGTTTCCAATGTACAAGGTGTAGAACAGAAAGCTATGGTGAGGGGGGGGGGGGGGGGGGGGGTGGGGATTTTCTAAGGATCATTCAAAATTTTGGTGTTCCTTTTTATAATATTAATTTTTTTTCTTTTATTTTTATTTTTTTTATCATCTTACTTATATTAAGGAATCACTCAAAAAATAATGATCCGGAACATAATAAATACTCTCGGACAATTCGAACTGATAAGAGTTGACTTTTCGTGATTGTTATTGAATCGTCGTGACTCTTGTCTTGCGGGTAGAGGTGGCAAAGTAGGCAGCTCGCCTCATCCCCGCCTCACCCCTCAAAAAATGAGTCAGCACGTCTCGTCTTGTTTTACGGGTTAGCCCGCCAGCCCGATCCTATTTTACATTGACCCATTTCAGCCTACCTATGCCCGCCATCAACCCGTTAAAAAATGAGCCCACCCCTCTTTTGAGACGGGTAGAAAAACTCAACCCGCCCCGTCCATCCAGTCCCGTTTAGCTGGTGGGACTGATTGGCCCGCCGAGCCGAGTCCGTTTTGTCAACTCTATCTACCGGATGCCAATCGACTTGATTTGTTTAGAGATAATCATCTTTACAAAAAAAAAAAAATTTAATTAAATAATTTTCTTAAAGAAAAAATTCGCTTTCACACCTTTATGGTTGTATGAATGTCATTTGTAACTTTATAAAAGGTGTTACATGCAAATTTAAAACTGGATTCCATTGTCATTTAGGGCTCGTTTGGTGTACCTGATAAGGAGAGTAGGATAGGATAAATTATCCTATCCTGTTTTTATCAGATGTTTGGTAAACCAATAGGAAAGGATAGAGTTATCCTATTTGCTAATTTTATTCATCCTAGAAGAGGATAACATAACCTAAGGGGTAGGCTGGGTTACGTTTCACTCGGATAGGATAGGAAAATTAAGTGAAACTTTGGACCAAAAACTCCACCAACTACCCTCGTCATTCACCTCCTCTCTACCTTCAACGCTCCAACAAGGTTCTTGCAACGCTCAAGTATCTCCTCCTTGTCGCCGTCAAAGACAACAAAAGGAAACATCTTTTACCTCTCTGAGCGAAAATAAAGCTAGAGGAAGACGTGATTGATGCATCCAAAAGCAAGGCTAGGGAGGCGGTGTATTTCTCAATGTTACTAATAAAAGAGCAAGAGTTTTGGGGCCCTGACATTTCTTTCCCTCAATTAAATCAAATGATTGCTGGAAATTTTATTGCTCAAGCAATGGCTTCTTGTCTAGATTTCCAGATGAGCGAAAGCCTGCAAATGGGAGAGAGGAACCACTGAATATATTTTTTCGCTAATTTCATGAGGTTGATATATATATATATATATATATATAAATAGTTTAAATTTTTTTGAATAATTAAAAATAGAAGTTAAGGTATAAATAAATAAGAGAATTTTTATAAAAAAAAAAGTATATAAAATTATGTTGTAAAGGGTATTTTCGTCTACTTATATCATATCCTAGTGTTATCTGGTTGACTTCAAACACATGACAAGATAATATAATCTTATAAGATTGTCTATCCTGTGTACATCAAACACAGGATAAGATATGAGCTTATCCTACTCATATCATATCCTACCCTTATCCTGTCCTCTTATCCTATCTTGTACACCAAACGAGCCCTTAACGTCTCTATTTTATTAGTTATATAAACTTAAAAATGGTGAAATAAATAAAAATAATACACATATTATATACCTTTTGGAAAAAATAACTCCAGCAATACATTAAAACCTGGTGGTGCAGCGTAAAGTCATAGTATGAGACTATTGCAATGAATTCGAGCTATGTTAGATACGTATGTCATTAAGTAATTAAAAATTATTAAATATTTTTTAATTAATATTATGCAATGTTTTATTTTTAGTAATTAATTTTGTCAAGTCTCCTTTTAAAAAAGCACAAAAAAATCTATAACCTTAAAAGTTATAATAATATAAAAGATGCAATAAATGAGACCAAGGAGACGTCTTGTCAAATAAAGTGGGATATCGTAGAAAAATAAGAGTCATCCGGAGAAATTCTTCTTATAGGAATAATTGTGTATTATTTTAAAGGACATGAAATTATATCACTTTAAGATTATCAAAAAAAAATTTATCACTTTAAATAAGAGAAAAAAATAAATAATAGAAAAAAAATTGGGAATTTTTTTAAAAAAAATATAAATCCCATCTCTTTATAATTTTTTTTTTAAATATATCTTTATGAGATTAAAAAGAAGTAAGATCGCTTCATGAAACGACGTACCTTTTCCCCATATTAAAATTGTTTTCTTTTATTTTAGAGTGAAATATTTTTTAATTATATTTTATTCCTTCTTAAGAGAAGTAGATTCACTGTTGACTTAAATTCCTTTTCTGTTTTTTAATAAAAAAACTAAATTATTAATTACTTTAAGATTTTGTGTATATGCTTTAAAAATATTTGCTTTTACATTAAGATATGCTTTAAAAATTTTCTTTTTACATTAAGTTTTTTCTCCTTAAATCTCACCTATTTATACTCTTAAATTATTGTTTTATATTTTTTTTTATATTATAATTTTTTTTTCCTCCCGTTTAACTCTTATATGGTAGGCAATCTTACTGTGAGCGTAAAGTCATAATATTGGAATCTTGCAATGAATTCGAGCTATGTTAGATACATATGTAATTAAGTAATTTAAAATAATTTATGATTTTAAACTATTAAATAACTTTTTTTGATTTTTGTGTAATCGACATAATTGTTTATTTAAAAATTTAGATAATGCTTGCAATGTTTTATTTTTAGTAAATAATTTTTTAAAGTAATTTTGAAAAAAAACAAAAAACCATAAATATTAAATTATAATAGGGTTTTATAATTCTCATTCAACATGATAATTACATTTTTCCTACACACCCTTCAATTTCCGTGCTGACATGGATCCTGCATATAATTTTTCTAACACATGGACTCAACATACTTTTTATCTCTACAAGAAATCTCAATTCTCCTTCAATCGTGAAAATTATAAAACTCATTATAATAACATAAAATATGCGATCGATGAGACAGAACGAAACATCTTATCAAATAAAGTAGCATAGGATTACAAAATCTGTGTAATAGGGAAAGAAATTTTCCCCTCATATAATAAAATTAATTTCTCATTTTTTATAGTAAAATAATTTTTTAATTATACTTTATTCAGAGAAGCAGATTTCCTGTTTACTTCAATTCCTTTTTTGTAATTTTAAAAAATCTTTAATTAATTACTTTCAAATTCGTACCTTAACATTATGTTATATAAAGCCCACGCTAACAAATTTTGAAACAAGAAAAAATAATTATCATCCTAACGAAGCGTTCAGCGTTTTCAGAATCGCTTTTCTCAAAACCTGCGTTTTTCTTCTCTGTTTCTTCCATGGCTTCGAAACTCACCCTCGAGGCACCTTTCGAAGCTGAGAACCAATTCGAAGTGTCTCTGAGACAAGCCTTCGAGTCACTTGAACCAAAGTTGAGACCTCCTTTCTCTTTAGCCATTCCAACACCCGATGAGTACACTCAGCTCAACCGCGCAATCCTTCATGGCGTTTTGAGTGAACCCCATTTCGCCCAAACCCACATGAAGCATATGCACGCCCTCGTCACTGATGGGTATGCCATGTTTGTCAATATGCTTGTGAAAATCGTTCACCAGTTATACCCGAAGCTCACTGGTTCCGTGAAAAACCAATTGCTTTGGGTCACTGAGCAAATGGTTCATGTGTTGGGAATTGGTTACGATAATCTCTTGCTTTCCCTTATGAGGCAAATTGTTGCTGGGGATTTCAGTGATGGCAATTTGTGGCTGTGTTCCAAGTTGGTTAACCTCTTCTTGGATCAATGGCAATGCTTCTTAGATGAAGGACCCCATGTTTTGTCTAGTGCATTGTATACCTTTCTTCGAGTTTTAGCTGATCATTGTAGATCCGATGTTGAAAAGTTGGAAACTTTGAGGAGATTGGAGATTACTTTGTGTGTCAAAATAGTGAGGGAGGAGTTTCATTTGTGTTTGAAAATTGGGAGGGATTTTATTCGGTTGCTGCAGGATTTGGTTCATGTTCCTGAGTTTAAGGCTATATTGGAAGACTTGGTGTTGAATCCATCTGCATTTCACACTTCAGGATTCAACAATGTTTCGCAGATTTGCTGCACCAGGACTTCAAGTAGGTTTGTTTTACTCAGGATCACTCCTGAAATGGAGATCCAATTGCGGTTTTTGCTTACACATGTGAAGTTGGGGCATCAACAGAGGCACCAGATGTGGTTTGCCAGAAAGTTTCTCAATGAGCCGGATAGAGAGACTGTCATAATTGACATTGTTCGGTTTATATGTTGTGCTCACCACCCTTCCAATGAAATCATTCAATCTGATGTTCTTCCTAGATGGGCTGTTATTGGTTGGCTTTTGAAGTCATGTAGGAAGAACGATGTTGAGGCCAATGCCAAACTTGCTTTGTTCTATGATTGGCTCTTCTTTGACGAAGGGGTGGATAATATCATGAACATTGAGCCTGCAATATTGTTGATGGTGCATTCTATCCCAAAATACATTGACATGACACACAATCTTCTTGAATTCTTGCTACATCTTGTGGACCACTATGATGTGGAACACAAGGGTATCATAGTTAAAGGTGTCTCATCAGCTTTTCAGTTACTTGCCAGAAAGGGTGTGGTTCAATCACTTGATGTTTTGACTTCTTGTCCTGCACTATCCCCTGCTCTAAAAGAGGGCCTGAGCAGGTTATTATCGGGTGTAAAGCTTGGTAGTTCTAATGGATTTCTGCCAGGATAGTTCCCCGGCCACCTTTGAGTTTCTCAAATTTAATGGAAAACCATATATAATATCATAAGTTGCAATTTAGTTATAAATCAGGATTACACTAGTGTGTAATTCTTCACACATACTTCTATAATATTCTTAGCTACCTTGGATTAGGTTAAGGACAAATTTGAGAAACTCAAAGGTGATCCAATCCAAGGTAGCTAAGAATATTATAGAAGTATGTGTGAAGAATTACACACTAGTGTAATCCTGATTTATAACTAAATTGCAACTTATGATATTATATATGGTTTTCCATTAAAAAATGCAAACAGCAATTTCTTCTGTCTACAGATCCCCGTGCTCTTTTGTGAAGAAGTAGCTGTTTAGTTGGGAATATGCTAAAAAAATAACCAAATGCAATTTTAAGTGTGAT
The DNA here is from genome assembly GCA_032173675.1 of Gastrolobium villosum. NCBI lineage: Eukaryota > Viridiplantae > Streptophyta > Magnoliopsida > Fabales > Fabaceae > Gastrolobium > Gastrolobium villosum. Next base: position 17,846 of record JAVKPL010007237.1, on the reverse strand, counting down.
TATTAGTTTCATGTGCAATGTGGTAGTCCAGAGCAATGATGTTAGACCAAATAGCTGCTAGATGTGTAATTCTATATGAAATTCGAATATACATTCTGAATTTTAAATATTTGTACAACTATTTGATTTCTGTTACACATTTTAAAAAATTCAAGCACGGCCATTGAGAAAGGTACACTTTTTAATTTTGTAGGAGACAATAGGCTGAGGTTCTTTTCCGGCAGTTATTTACACGACTCTTTCGTGGCCACCTCGGTCTCGTCTTTTATCAGAAAAAATGTCGGACACGTGGTCAATATTGCAAGACACGTTGACCATCACAACACGCATTTTTTTACCGTGTCCGACACGGTCAACCAGCGAAAATATAAAAAAATTAAAATCAGTCACCACCGCCGGGCACCCTGTCGTCGTCGCCGTTCCAAGAGTACTTCCATCTTCTTCTTCGCGTCGTTCTATGTCTTCCTCGCGTCGCCCTCGGTCTCCCTTCATTTCTAACTTGCAGTTGCAGATCCACAACTTCCATCTCTGCTTTCCACTTCGTTGGGCTTTCCGTCTCTGCTTTCCACAACTTCCGTCTTCTTACTGGTTCGGCGACGAGCTCTTGTGAAGATGTGATTGTTGACGGCGGCTGCAGCTTCTCAATCAATGCAACAATAAAATTAGGGTTTCATTTTAATTTGGAATTGGGCCTGGGGTTGGACCATGGGCTAAATTCCAAAAGAAAATTGACTTTCAATTTTAATTCTTACCTTCCATTAATATATTTTTATCTATTTTTCAAATGAATAAGATATAAAATAATATGTATATTATATAAATTTGTGCAACATCAGCTTTTATTTAAATATGTATTTCACTTATTTAAAATATAAAACATAATAAATTATTTTTATATTTGAATAAAATGGGATTATAATTAAAACGTGTTCTAACGTGTCAAAATTCATATTTTTTTAGAATTAACGTATCGAAATGTCGAGTCATTGCGTGTCCGTGTCGGTGCGACACAAGTGGCCACAGCCCACAAGTAATCTAATATAGAGTCACGTGCCTGTAGTTAAAGATGTATAAAGCGTCTCATGTGTGAGCTTGAGCGTCTGAAACGAAGTCTTATCTCCTTATCTAAGTATATTCTGATTATATGAATTGCTTTCACTCAGTTTCTATACAGTGCAAAGTAAGAAGGACCTTATGTAGAAACCTGCTATTGACAAGGTGCTTGGAATTGGATGCTGTCATCTTTTACTTGCTTTCAGAAAAAATAGGATTGACTATTCTGTAATATAAGTAAGGGTGAAGTGTGTGTCATTTTAAAAGGATGTAAATTTGTGTAATTTTAAGAGAGAGAAAGAGATAGATAAAGAAGGAGAGAGAGTTCACAAAAAAAAATATAAATCACATCTCTTTGTTAAAATGAAAGGATATAAGATGTGTCATTTAAAAAGATAAACATTTTTCCCTATATTTAATAGTTGTTCTCATAATTAGTTTTTGAAATTTGAATTTCTTTATAAGTGTAATTTCACGTTCACCGATAGAATTTGCTGTTGATAACTCAATTATTTTTTTAGCGTATGTCCAAATATTCATATCATTTTTGTAAATATGTGAAGGGAATATCATTTCTGCATCTGCGGCAGAAATGATATAATATCGTTCCTCTCACGTTCATTTTCATGCTATTTTCTTTTTTTTTTAAAAAAAAAAAACTTAGTAGGTCCAATTTTTTGCTGCAGAAATGATAATCTCATATATGAATTAATAAAATCAAATGAACAAGTTTTAATAGACATATTGGCTAGTATCATTCACAATTCAAAAATACAAAAAAAAAAATGTTAAACATTAAACAGAAAAATTCTTCATTTCTTGAAATTTATAAACAACTCAATTATTTCATGTAACCTGAAAATTTTGAACAAAATAAATAAAAATAAAATATAAACAATATATACTTTCCATCGATAATTAAATCTATTATGTAGCTTAAGCAAAAATATTATATTAGTTTTATAATTATTTCTGTACACAGTTTTTTAACTTTAAAAAACAGCCAAATTATTTCATCCAGGGACAAAATGAAAATAACAAAAATTTAAGATTTGAAATATTCCATGCTTCGCTGCATAACTAACTACATTCGGTCCTAAGAGGGCTATCGCACCCTTCAAATCTTTAGAAATTGTAGAAGTTTCCTTTACACCTCTTTTTGGCGTTTATCCACCATAGAATTAGTTAGCTTGAATTTATTGACAATAGAATTAGTGAGTTAATTTTGGCATTTATTGACGACATAATTTTGTGAGTTATTTTTAGGATACTAGTACAATTTTAAAATCTTACCTAACCGAGTTTAAACCCCGCGTCTGTATCAACCGGCGGGCTAACAACGCAAGATCAAGAAATGCTTTCAATGACAAAAAAAAAGTGCAGATAACTTTCCTCGTGTATGATCTACTATTTCCCAAGATAAAGATTCTCAATGGTCACGGAGTACTCCTAGATTCTTGAAGTAAATTGCATGTACTAACAATCAAATAAAGAATAAGCGATGCTCGACTATAGAGAAATAACATATTTCTGACAACCAAAGGACTGAACCGCAACTAAACAGAGACATAATATGTACTTCGTCAAATAAAACTGCGCGTTTGTATGTCTTGCACAGCCCATAATATCTAAGTACAATCTTTCACTTTCTTGTGTATGAAAAACTAACACCCAGGATAAGAAATGGATTTATTACATTGAAAATCATTTTCAACTAAACAAAAGAGAAAGCAAAGGGGCAAAAAGTAATTTCTCTCGACTATTTCTTGCTTCTACCACAGTACCATTGAAATATTAACTAATCAGAAGGGATCTATCTAGTGGTGAAAATTGACCAGAAATAAAATTTGAGAAAAAAGCTCCTGGTCCAGTAGCTCAATCAGCGTATCTGGGAAGGTGAACAGAGCAGTCCAGAAGCATCTGCCCCAGTCACTGCAAGATCACAAACAGTACATAGCTGCCCCTCCTGGCTTGGCACAAAACGAGAAGTGCAATATGGGCAAGACACATCCTTCTGTCCACGATAGATTGGCACATAGGTTGCACCACAAATTACAAATGGGTTCCGGAAATCATAGTTCAACTGTGCAGCATCAGTCATATTTTTTTCTGCAGCTGCCAGCACTTGCCGTGCTGTCTTGGCTTGGTTTTCAATGGTAGGATTTGTCTCAAGTAGCCTCCTGGCAAAGTTACCAGCCGTGGCAAGGTTCTTTGCCTTGAAGCAGACAGACATTGCATTCTGCAAAGCTATCCTCAAGTGAGGTGCTTGAAGGTTGCAGTGAGTGAAGTAAGCTGCAAGCTCCTGCTGTCGGGCTGGATTGTCCTTAATTTCCCTCCTCTTCAGTTCCATCTGCAGACCCAAAACATACTCTTTGACTATGATAATCAGTTCCTTCACATCATCCACTTCCCTCCTTGACTCAACGACAATCAAAGGAATTGTATGAAGAATATTAACAAATGTCCGAAGAGCCTCATTGATTTTCCCAGAAGTAAATAACCTATAACCAGCTCTAAGCTTTTCATCCAATTGAGACAATTTGAAAGGAAGTGCTGGTGGTCCTCTTACATTTGCACTAGATGACTCGGTCCAACCTCTTTCAACTGCAAGTGATATGACTGGAGCAGAAGAAAATGCACGCAGATAGGAATGACTGCCAGTATGAAGATCAAAAAACATGGATCTCAAGGGTATAAAATTTGTTATCCCAAGTTGCCGGTTCAGTAACCTCATTGCGGTGTCAAAATTTCCAGCAGCAGCATGATCAGCCGCAAGAGATGATTTCTGAGTCCATATGTGGCTTACCGGCACGCCAGGAGTTGGGGCCACAAAAACTGAAGATTGAGTACTGATAGAAGCTTTTGGGGTGTCAGCTTCAGGACCCAGCTCTAAATCCTCCATCTCCCATCCAACCTCTTCATCATTTTCTTCAGCAACTTCTCCATCCTCCAAAATCGCAGCAACATCTCCATTTTGTAGGCCATCTGCATCAACTATGCCAAGCTCCTCACCCCAATCACCATCAGCAGCCTCATACTCTTCTTCATCAGTAACTCCCCGGCCTGTATTGTCAAACGCCCCATCAAACATGCCTCGCATGACCCTGAGAAGGGGCCAATCACTTTCGCACATGACAGGTGATGGAGGCATCAAGAGAGACGGTATTTTTCCCTCGGGCAAAGATGGAACATTATCTCCCAGTTCAGCTGCAAGCCGTTCTGCAACATCGTTTAGCCCATGGATGGAAGCAGTGATGTAGGCAAGATGCAAATGGCCCACATTTTCCAAGATCTTAACCCGTTCGCGAACATCGCCCATATACAAGGCATTGTGAAACTGCCCCATCACATCATTCTTGACTTCGGCAATTTTCAGCATCTTTGATAGTTTCTCCACGTTACCAGTGACAAGGTAAAGGAAAGACAATCTCTCAAAATTTTTGGTCCTCTGGTATGCAAACTCTACTATACCAGCATTGCCTTGGCGAAGAGCCTCAACCCCTAAACGATACCAGTGATCTTTCTCATCAATTGCTGTAGCTGATGCAACTGCAATTTGAATGTTCCCACTCTCTAAAGCCAAATTGAACCGAATTCTCTCATCTTTCACAAAATGCAGGGCAACCTCAGGAAAGCCCTTCTGTTGAAGATAAGCAATCACAGCCTGCCCACAAAGCTGTGAGTTCTTTATCATGTTCATAACATGGTCGTATCTTTTCTTCAAGAGGGAAAGCTTAAAAATATATTCAGTTGCATCAATAATTATAGCTCTGCTCTTTCCATTCCGATCCAGGCAGAAGATTGTGTTTCCAGAAACCCGTGTGATATAAATTGGAATGTCCAGTGTTTTTATGATCCCATTATCTCCATTTGGAAGACAGTATTTGATGTGATTTAGAGTTGTATAAATAAACACACCATTGCCATCCCAGGCTCCACTTTTTACACGGATTGTCTCATGGAGGGTGCATTGGTGCACGAGTTTCTTGCTAGCAATTATAATGGCATGTTTGCTGAGCAAAGCAACATGTTCCATGTCATCAGACCATACAACATATTTGATAAAAGGGGTCTGAAGATCACCAAGAACAATCCTCTGCTGAAGATCAAATATAACAACCCTATCCTCTGACCTACACAGCAGGTTGCCTGTTCCTGCATAGAATATAGCATCAGCAGCAATTGGAAGGACACTCTTTTTAACAATCTCATTCTTCAAATTTTTTATAAGGACTTGATTGTTGCTCTTCTCAAGCACAGCAAACCGATTACGAGCAACAAAGATTGCTGATCCTCCATGTCCTCTTTTTGCATCTTGCACATCACCCCTACCGTAACTGTCCTTTGATATGCAATACAACTCATAAGATCCACCATCTACATCTGAGCACAGAAGAAATGCATTTTCAGTTGGGCTATAGGAAAGAGTCTTCGGACTTTGATTCAAGCTTAAAGAGCCTGGTCGCCGAAATGGAAGTACTTGTGTATCTCTTTGTGTTGAGAATTCGTAGACACACAAGAACCGATCTTTTGTATAGAACAAAGAATCACCACTAACCACAAAAGCAGGCCTTTCTCTCTCCAGCTTAAAAACAATCATGCCACTGTCATGACCAGCTGCCAACAGATTCATTTCAGGATGCGCTGCAAGAATCCAAAACCTATCATGCTCCCGGCGGAACGTCTGAATCCCTGTTCGCTTTGTTGCATCCCATATGCGAATACTTTTATCTTCAGAATTTGACACAATGATATCCTGTTTGGCGTGGAACATAACGCATGAAACATTATTCATGTGCCCCCTCAAAGTGTCCACTTCCCATGCTTTTGTGTCTGAAAATAGAGACATATTTTATTATCAGCATAAACAAGATCACTTCAAATACTACAAGTTTATTTTTAACTATATACTACAAGATCTAATGCATCCAAAAACTAGCTTGACAATAGATTTCGTTTTCACCCCAACAAATACATCTAAGTTTCTCAACACACTTATGTTAACATGTTAACCAGAATAGCATCAATACTAAAAATAAGGGCAACCTAGTGCAAGAAGGCTCCCGCTCAGCACACGAATCGAACCGGTGAACTACACGAATCATTATCCAGACAGCTCAGCATGTAAAATAAATAGGTTTCATATTTACCATTCATCCTCCAAAGTTTGACTTGGCGGTCATCAGCCGCGGACACAATGAGAGGCAGTGTGGGATGAAATGAAGCCCAATTGACACCACGGTCATGACCTTCCAACACATACTTAACAACAGCATCAACACCACCAAAGAGATCAGTGTTCATCTGACTGAGTCGCAGTATGTCATCTGCAGGAGAAGCAGTTTTCCTCTTGAGAGAACTAATATCCCAAACACGAACAGTCTGATCCAGAGAGGCCGAAACAACAAGATCCTCTTTAGGATGGAACAAGGCACACATAACATAATGATTGTGGCCAGTTAAAACAGATATACAAGTACGCGATTGCCAGTTCCAGATGCGAATGGTTTGATCATCACTTGCACTCACAATCCACGGACTCTCATGATGAAATTGAACGGTGCGGATGTAATCAAGGTGTCCTAGAAGAGTAAACAAACACCTATGCAGCTTGTAGTTCCAAACCTTAATCTTATAATCATCACCTAAAATCACGATGAAAAACCTAATCATTAGTAACTGAAAATGGTTAATGAGCTTCAGATCTAATAGATGGAGAAATTGATAGTACCTCCGGAGACAAAGAGAGGCTGGGAATTGTGGAAATGAACGCCACGGACGGGGCCATCGTGTTCGTCGAACTTGTCGATGAGTGTTCCCATGCGGTAATCCCATAGCTGGATAACGCCGCTGTGGAGACTGGCAAGGATCCATGGTCTCTTGGTGTGGAAACTGAGGCCCTTCACTCTGTTACTCTTGGTCTCGAACTTGGTCAACATCTTGTTGAAATGGAAATGGAGATTAGGGTTAAGAGAATGGAGATCAAAAGAACTAACAAACAAGAAAGAGGGTTTTTGTGTGTAGATCGGATTGAGATCTGGGATCCTTCGTCGCCCTCTCTCCTTTCAAGAATATCCACGTTACTACTTACTTGAGGGCAAAAAAAATTAATTTTTTGTTTTTTTAATAAAAAATTATGAAAATATATTCATTTTGAAATTAATTATGAAAATATAACACTCAGACACAACAAACACATCCACATGGAGCATGTTCCAAAGGACATAGACACTTTCATGTGGGACATGACCAAATGGGAAAACACGCCCAAGATGGCTGTGACTCGTGACCAATAGAGAGATACGCCCAACAAGAGCGTGACCTCCTCTTCTATAAATGCCTCATTTTTTTTTGACCTTTTTCTCGTTTCACCCCATCCTCTCTGAAACCACTCCTTCAACTTCTCTCTATTTCTCTTCAGGAGCATTTTGCAAGTTCTGTCTCTCTCATGATGTAAGTCTCTATTTATTGTTTATATTTTTATTAACAGCAATAAATATATAATAATTATTAGTGACTTAGATAAATGTTAGTAATTAGTGACTTAGATAATTGTTACTAAGTTAGAAAAATATTAGTGACTTATGTAAGAAAATGATTAGTGACTTAGGAATTACATAGGGACTTAGAAATTAGTTAGTTACTTATGAATTGATATATGCTCATGATAGGAGTTAATTACGGACTTAGAAATTAGTTAGAGACTTACAAACTAGTTAGAGAAAATTAATAATTTTATATGAATGACACATATGAACATATTGACCTTTCAATTAACTACATTTTAATAAAGTTTGTAAACAAAAATATAGTAGGCAATTTTTATTTAAATTGATTTTAAATTATTTAATCTATTTAAATATAAATTAGAATAATGTAATGTTCTTTAATTTAGTTTTATTGACGTTAATTTAATTGAAATTAATATAACTTAATTCAATTCAATTAAATGCTATTTAATAAAGTGCAATTAAATTTCATTTGGTGTAATTTAATATAATATCGATAGTAATTTGTGTATAATTTTTCCATATGTACCAGTATTCTATTATGGCCCATTCGTCTTTGTCAGAGTCGCCGCGCTCTGAATCCAATGGTGATGTTGAGCCATCCGATTTCAAATCTTAGCTTCCAATACTTAAGCAATTTGTGGAACAATAAATTAAGAGAATGTGACATATGTCATTTTAATGTAGATGAATTTGAAAAGTATGAGTTCATAACATCTGTCTTTTTAAATGTCATTGAGAGGTATGCTTATAGAGATTCTGAATTACAATTTAAATTGACATAATAATAGCGTGCACTTTCATTTATTTGTGCTTTATGAACGGTGTAATTGGATAATTTTTGAACTTATTAAGTGAAACTTGTTTATCTTATTTTAAACATTGAGAATTAATTAAATTTATATGTTCAAATTTATATATATATCTGGGTTAATCGGTCCGACCAGTGACCCACCGGTCTGACCAATGATCCAGTATCTCAATCGGGTTGATACCCGGTCGGGTATAATAAAACTTGTTTTTAGAATCACATTTAGAGAACAAATCTGAATTGTTTTTGTTTTATGTTTCGACTTTTAACTTTTAACTTTCAAAATAAAAAAATAGAAAAAATGCTTATTTTATTAATTATTCTACAAAATAAATTCAAGAAAAAAAAATCAGAATACAATCAAACACACGTCACACTAATTTACCGTGCCTTTAACTTCTCCTTTTAATTCTTCATTCGAGTATTACTTTTTGGAAAAAATATGTATCATTTTAAAAGATGTAAACTTGGTTTATAAAAAAAAAAGATGTAAACTTGTGTCATTTTAAGTGTGAGAAAGAGATAGATAAATGAGGAGAGAGTGAACAAAAAAATATAAAGATGTGGGTCCCACCTTTTTGTGAGAGAGAAAGGACATAAGTTGTGTCATTTAAAAGGATAAACATTTTTTCCTTAATTTTTTAATAAAACCGAACATTTTGTCCTCGTAAATTAAAACGAATTTACACTGAGTTTCAATTTTACCATTATTTATGTTTTTTTTTTTAAAAAAAAAAATCTGATCATGGAGGTTTAAAAATTTCCAATATTTGCGACTAGGGTGTAAATAGACTAAGCTAAGTTTAGGCTTTGACATAAATAGGCCAGGACTGTGTAAAAAAACACCTGGTTTGACTTGGCCTGTTAGTATATGTAGGCCCTAAATTACAAAGTCTGACCTGAATTATATTTAAAAAATAAAGGTCTTGACCTAGGTCTGTTAGCCCGTTTAAGCCTATTAAACATTCAACAATTAAAAGAAAACTAAAATAATATTACTTTATTGTTCAAAATTATTAAAATAATAATTTTATTTATTTTATTTAAAGTAAGTGATATCATATAGGCCGGCCTATAGGTTTATAGGCTGATATGTACAAAAAAAGCCTATGGCCTATTTTCTAAGAGGAGGGTTACGTTTACAACTTTTTTTGTTTACAACTCTTACAACCTCAACTATGTTCTTCCGGGAGAACACTACTAGAAAATGTTCTCCCGGGAGAACATAATTGAGGTTATAAGAGTTGTAAACCAAAAAAGTTATAAACGTAACCTGCCCTATCTTCTAAATATATTTTTTTTAAAAGACCAAGCATATTCTACTTTACTATTTATAATAGGCTAAACCTGATATAGGCTAAGCCGTAAGCCGGCCTAGCCGATTTACACACTTATTTGCGACTACGCGCATGTCGCACTGCCAAATGTACTGGGTGTTACGATAAATTTTATGTGGTCTATTATTTTCTTTTAGCCTTAGTTATCCTTTAGATATGTCCAATGCATATGCAGCCTTATGTTTTTTGCAGTTCGGTTCAAATCAGCCATCTATAGGAACTTGACATAGTATCAATAGGAAAATCATATAGTAATTACAAAGTAATTTGGCATCAACATTACAAAGAGAGATCAATGAAGCTATAATATCATATTAAGGATTGATGTTCTTGAATGGTAGTATCGCTTGTTAAGGTTTAACTCAACTAACCTATAACAGACTAACAGACTATATTCCAAACTGGCTAACATTCTCTGCATAATCTAATTAGCAAATTTTGTTTTATCAAAGTTTATATCATGTTCCTTCATGCCATACGAAAACTTCTCATATTAAAATGGTGCGAGCCTCTTGACATCAAAACTCTAGTCCTCCACTGCACTGACAAGAAATGGAAGCACTAGTAAGTTAGAAGGTTTTTTATGGGATGGTTCTTTCAGCGTTTAAAGTTCAAAATTATTTGATATACCGGTTCCTAATATTTAAAATATATTATCTAGCAACAAGTGAAAGGAGCATCTCTAATCATTCACAATTCAACAAAGGGTACATGGAGGCTAACGAATTCAAATTAAACATTAACATTCAACGTTCAACAAAGAGATGAAAGTGATATGAGAATACACGGGAAGACTTTGGTGTTACACAAAAATTACAATATGCATAGATAAGATCTTATTAAGAACATATTTGGTAGATAAACAGGACACGATTTAGACAACGACCATACTGATTTCAGCTACACAAGGAAAATTCACCTGCCGTTGCTCTCTGACAATAACATGGTTCTAGCCAACTCAAACATGTTATTCATATTTTTAAATGATTAGACATCAATGAAAATCAATACCTTTGAAAGTTAAAAATTAATCCCTTGGTTTCAACTAGTGAGAAACTTGGGAACATGAGAAATCTTAGGCCAATCCTCAACCATTGCCCTCCTGCATCTTTCTTCTACCTGGGGACATTTGCTTATTTTTAGTACTTGCAAAGTAGTCAGATAACACATCCCTTCCGTCATATACATCAATTTGGGGCATGCGATGATCCAAGGCTGGCTATTGATTCTGGTAAATATGTTGGATTTTCATAATCCATAATTTTAAGTGTTTCTAAAGTAGTAAAATATTGAGGGCCGATGAATCCACGTATTGTGACTTAAAACATATGGTTTCTGATATGAAAATTTAAAAAAAAAAAATACTTTTTGTGTTAATACTAACCCTAATTACATTGAGCTGAAATGTTGTTGATTGAAATGCTAATAGACTTCATTTTGATTTTCAGGCCCACATATTAAGACTTTTCAAAGCAAAGAAGAAAAAAGAAAGAAAAGAATAAAAAGAAAGTGGCCTAGATTTTGCAACGCAAGTTAGAAGAGCCCAATTGAGCAACAGAAAGAAAAGAATATGGAAGAATGCATAGATGGGCAGCATAAGATACATTTGGGAAAAACAACTCTAAATCATCAAACCCTAATCCTCTCACCGTTGGAACCATCCATTTCAATTCAACCAAAATCCCAAACCTTCCATCTTGATTTTTCTTTACAATTAAACTACCAAGCCATACAAGCTCTTTAATTTTGATTTACCCATCGAGCCTTAGCCCCTCACCCGTTGTCACTTAAGTTGAGCGTTCAAACCAAAACACTGGTCCAGCCATTTTCATAATCCACAATTTTAAGTGTTTCTAAAGTGGTAAAATGTTGTAGCCCTCAGGGAAAGAGACCATTTTTGGGATCCTATCTAAGGCCAGGACGAAGTGTTCTTTAAAGTTTCTTACATTGCATAACATAACCGCCATTATCATCATCGCATGGACCAAGCTCATTAGAAGAGAGGCGATTGAGGGATAGATAGAATATTAGTGAACTATAATGACCACTATTGTTCTCCATCTACTCCAGAGACATAAATTGGTAAGGCCAAGACATTTAAGATGTGGCAACAGATGCAATGGTGGGTGATTTTCGAATTTCTTGCTACCCTGAATAGCAATGTCAATCACCCTGTGGCATATGAGTCAATTTCTAACAAACATACAACTCAAGAGGCCAAAGACTTAACAACTTCCAAAGATCTCTAGGAAACTCTCTACACTTAAAACAACCATCGAGTTAAAGTGTCAGCAAGTTCAATTACATGGTAATAGACCTTGGAAGCACCTCAATCTGTTTATTCCTTGGAAAACTAAATGAAAGATGACAAATTCATTCATCAATATGTTGTTCTTTTTCACTGACTATTAGGCAATCATTTCCTGCAACAAACTTTGATAGGTGATGCACAAGATCATGCATTTGGGACCAAAAGATATTACCTGATGTATCCCATTATAAATTTTGGAAGAAAGATCTGTGTTAAATCCATGAAGTACTCATTACCAACATCTTCAAAATATATGCTTCCATTCGATGAATGAATAAAACTATGTGCCACCAAAAGTTGAATAAACATTCTCCTTGTTTCGGATGGCCCAACTTCCGGTGGCCAAGTGGCTTTGGCCCAACCCCAGGCTCCAACCCACGTCAGCCCTAAAGGCTGTCGTGGATCTTTCCGTCCCCCAATGCTGCGATCACCCCCAAGGGGAAGCACCAAAACGTCCCATCTTGGGACCTTAACCCCCAAAGGCGACCGTCACAGACACCTTAAAAGGAAACTCCCCTTTGCCCAATGCAAACAACGCCAGGCATAAAAGGCGCAGCAATACTACAACAGCAACGCCTGCCACGCCCAACGCTGCCACCACGAGAGTAAATTCCAAGGAGAGTTGACCCTCTCCACACCAACCCACACCTCTTTCCCTATAAATAGCCCCCTTGGGCACACGATGAAGGTATCTTATGTATCGTTATTCTTCCCTTTACTTGAGTTACACCATACACACACTTTAGCTTCCATTATCATCAACTTGCTTGGAATAGTACCTTTTAGTCTGGTCTTTACCTTCGCTAGAGGTATTACCCATACAGTGACTTATCCCTGAAGGGAACATAGTGGGCTTATAGCTCCCAACGGTACACTCCTATTGACGAGGGAATCTTTTGCAGACAAAGAAGAAAATGTAAAACATTTTTTAGTAGAAGGGAAAGTGATCATAACTTGGTTTGATAAGTTGAAATACTTTATCACCTTGTTGGTCAATTTTCACAAGGTTGTTATCCTAAAGTTTAACCAATCCTTTTTTGCTCTTTGAAATACATTAAGCTTCCAAGCTTCTAAGGGCGTTTGGTAAAGGAGATTTTTTTTAAACAAGGACAATATAATTAATAGGAAAACGGTGGGAAAGTGAGTTTGATAGGAAAGTTTAAAAAAAGTTGTTTGGTTAACTAAAATATTATTGAGAAAATTAGATTAAATTATTTGAGTCTATGTTTGGATGAAAGTAAAATATTGATTGGAAAATTGGTATTAATTAAAAAAATAACGTTTGTTTCAATTTTTTAATGTTACAGAGCACAATTACGTGTCTTCAACATATGTAGAAGCAACGTCTCCATATCTAGAACACACTCTGCTTCCTCTACAACTCAATAAGGACCAACAATGTTTCAAGGGCTGTTGAACGCAGAAAAGGTGAAGGGGATTAGCTACTCCAACATGAAAAGATCAAGCCCTATACTCGAAAATGGGAGACAAGTGTCATGGACACCATTGATGAATTGAAACTCATCTCAAAGAAGGTGAAATTAGGTGATGCTCGTCATTGGAGCACGTCCAACATAATGTTCCAGCAGTGTTTACTTCTGTAATGGGGGCTACACTGGAAATGTTTATCATGAACTCAATGATGGAATCAAGGTCTATATACAGATGTCTGCAAACTCTGGCGCCGAAGAGTGATGTGGTCTGCAACCCACAAATTGATATTTCTCACAAATGTTGACGTTGTTCGAGTGTTACTTTGCTCATTAGTAGGAGGGGGTAGTTTTGTCACAATTTTCATCCACTTGGTTTCATTTAGCAGGTTTTATGGAAATATCATGTTCGAAGTGGTTAAATAGCACAGTGAATATCTTGCTTTTTAGCATTCGTTTGTCAATGACTGGGCAACCAAATTTCATGGGTATATTTTTGATTATCTTCTACTAAACGAAGACTACTCATAATACCAAATATAGATCACAGAGGAAATTCACATAAAGCTTGAACCAAACCCTTAGAGGAACAAATGCACATTTCCATTTCCTTACATGAATATTCTTTTAAAAAGAAATGCTATTTGAGTGAACAACTTACATGGATGTTCTTCATCTAGACCGTTTAAAAATAAAATATGAAGATGTACCTGTTATGTTGGCCATTTTCTCGCTATGTGTGGTTATGACTATTTTACTTCCTTTTCCTCCTTCAATCAACAAAGTCATTAATCTAAGCCAAAATTCATCATTCTTTTTGCACACATCATCTAAGACAAGTAAAAGTCTTTTTTCCTCAACATTTTAACGGACTTCGTGTTGCACAACATCATCTCATCATTAGTTTTTTTTTTTTGTATTTTTTTTTTTTAATACAATGGAAGCATTAAGGTTTCAACCTACAATCTGATGCAAACTACCCCAATTCCTTACCACTAGATCAATTCTAATGGCTTTCTCATAATTTAGTTTTAGATCCTATGATCTTCATAGCAATAGGCAATAGCTTTCAGGCTCCATTTTTTAAGCATTACTATTTTTTGGGCCGATACAAACATTACTAGTTTAGTAAAGGTAGCGGACCAGGCTCAGTTTTAAAGCCCGAACAAGATTTTGGGCCGATACGGCATTACTAATTTAGCAAAGTAAGAAAAACCAGCATAACTGAGTATTATATGCATACATGTTTTATTTTTAAAACATCGATTTTTATTTTGTATTGTATAAAACATTAATTTCGTTCTTTAATAATAATATTTATAAATTAAAATATATTTTTTATACATAGAAATTAAAATATTTATTTGGAATAAAATAATATCATGTGCTTGTCAAAAAAATTATTTGAAAATGGTTGCACGAAAAAGTATTATATAATGAATTCATCATTTTATTAATAATGAATTCATATTATTATTAGAAAAAGTATTATATATACACTTATAAGATTAATAGTCAATACTCAATAGTATAATTAAATACTTATCAACATAAAACTATGCTTATAATTTATGCAAAATTGTAACTGCAAGAATAATGTAAAAGAGAAAATAACATTTTAGCAAGGCCGGCCGGTACTGATATATATAACATAAATAAATTCCATGTGTGGTGATTGCATGCTACTCAGTTCCCATTCCCAATGAAGTAGCAATGTTCGTTCAGATTAAGTACAAGATGTGTTGCCTGGCAATGCAGTAACAAAAGGAATCCTATAAGATGGCAAGTTTTGAGACACCTTTTCTTTCACTTTCCCAAGATGTCATGTGTTTTCTCTCTTTCTCTTTCCTTTACTCAGTCTTATTTGGATGGTCTAGTCCTTCTTTTCTTTCGGTAATAAAGACATCCAACACAACACAGACAACCCCAAAGGCAACAATACTATCAAAAAGTATTAATGCTAATCTTTTAATCAATAACTTTATTATCACGTTTCTTGGGACGGCTGAGTCATACAGTTGTTGTCTACCCAAATGTTCTGTTTTATAATTAATTCATTCATTGTGCAGTTGCTCTATCGCAAACAGAATTGATGTTTTGTTTATTTATACATTTTTCAATCTAATTTTCTTTTATCTATATTTAGTTGTTACATTATCATATTTCATGGCCATTGGAAACCCAAGGAGATTAAATACGCTGAGTAACAACCTTAATAAGTGAATACGAGGTTCAATATCTTTTAATTCCCTGGAAGCATCTCTGAATATTTAGAGTGGTAACGTTACCAATCAATAATGATCAATAAGTCTTGCCTCCACAATATAAATTTAAAAAGATACAAATCTAAACACCAATTATCATCTCCAAATATTTGACCGAGTCAATTACTTAATTCGTACAGGTCAATCACGATATTGACTTTGACACCATTTTTACGTGGTCATGGGAGCCCAAACCCTTCGAATATTAATGGATTAAGCTCCACTACATTTCAACTAAAAACTTTCACCTACCCATTTTTATATACACACACATTTTTACACACACAGTTTATCAATTTTTTGGAATTTTTTTACAAATTATACTATATTCTCCCGGGAGAACATAGTGTAGTTTGCAAAAGTTTATATTCTCCCAGGAGAATATAGTGTAGTTTGTAAGAGATGTAAATAAAAAAGTTTGTAAATATAATATACCCCTATATATATATATATATATATATATATATATATATATATATATATATATATTGATATATTCGAATCTCGGTTGATCATTTAGCGACTAATTCGATTGAGGGTCTCGGAATTAAGACTTTAAACCCTTCTTAAAAATGATATTGAGGAAGATCGAACACATGCTCTCACCCCCACATGATCTTACCCATTTATATCTAGTGAGTGATTTTATCACTTGCACCTAAATTCTCACTTATCTTCCACAATCAGCCTCTATTTCGATAATTTATAAATAGTCGTAAATAGAATTGCTAGTAGTATAGTTGCATGTTTTACTTTTAAGATTTTATTATAAAAAATAGGAGGTAAGAAAAAAAGTTTGTCAATATAACCCTTCCCTATGAAAAATACTTTGAAAGGTTGAGACCCCAATAAACAACATATTGCAAGGTGGACTATATTTCCCCCTCACGAATATATATATTTTCGTCTTCAAATTTTTTTTGATATAAACTTAATGATTTATTAGTTATATTTTTAAAACACGGTGTGTGAAATTTTACAGATTAAAAGTTAATTAAATGCTGAAGATTATCAAATGTAAATAAACAAGAAAAAAAATATGGCATGCCTAAACACAAATAATAATAATGGGTTTTATAAGAGTTATGTTGTAGGAAAAGTGTTTGTGTTATGTTATAGAGATTCGTTTTGCGTGCCAGAATTTTTTTATTTTTTTTGCTGCGGGCCTCACAATATGTTGTGAGTGTAAGAAATTTTTTCATGTAATGTTAAATTATAAATGATAAACCCAATAATAATAGCATCATTTAAAGTAGGAGTTTATTTTTCTAATGTAGCAGAAGAAAACAAACCCGTGCTACAGATGCCACCATAAAATGCTATGCCGCTGACTTAGACTCATGTAAAATGAGAATTGTTTTTTTCCTAAGATAGACCCTAAATATTTTATGCCATGATTTTAAGGACAGGTAATTATAAATATTTGAATATTTAATACATATAGATGAGACCCCTGAAAGTGATATCCAAAAACCACATCTGCACCACCATTGGGCCGGCATATACATATATGGTACCATGCATTCAAGTATTTTCCACGGAGACATCCTCTTGGCCGTAGCCCCCACCTGGCGGTGGATCTGCATTTCTGGAATCATTTTCGTGACAATGACGCATCCTATGCGCTTATAAGTTATAACCTCCCTTACATATGCTTTTCCTAACTGATGAGTTGTGAAAGAAAGGTAACAATCCTCATTGAAACTTGCGCTTTTGCTTACCTTTCTTTTCTATTTATAACATTAGCATCTCTCTCTCCTTGCATAGCTTGTATATTCCTCAATAATCTGATGAGCCAAGTTGTTCTATAAACTCTTTATTCCTTATCCAAGTTTTAAAGTATAGACTAGCTTATAGATCAAGTTCTCTTTCTTTATACTATTGGTACATTCTTAGCTTAGCTTGGAGATTTATACTCCATGATGTTCATCGACGGTGCCTAGCCTTGTTCTTCTCAGCTTCATTGACTTCCTTGCTTGGCCTGACCGCCTTTCTTGCTCACCACCTGCCTGAAGCCAGCTGGCCGCGCGCGCGCGCGCGCGCGCGCGCGTGCGCGCGCGGCGGCGGCGGCGGCGGCGGCGGCGGCGGCGGCGCGGCGGAGGCGGCGGCGGCGGCGGCGGCGGCGGCGGCG